>CABFWB010000348.1:263941-305714 GCA_902151455.1 Timema bartmani | reverse complement strand
AACTCTCCATAGCAGGTCTCTTACACACCTATAGAACAACTCTCCATAGCAGGTCTCTTACACTCCTATAGAACTCTCCATAGCAGGTCTCTTACACACCTATAGAACAACTCTCCATAGCAGGTCTCTTACACATAGAACAAATCTCCCTGCTGTCCTCTTCTTATCAGATCCTTTATACTTCTACCTTTAGCCTTAATCCCGCTTCCAAGATATTTTACGTTCTGTACTTCTCAGCTGTACTCCATCCAACCTGATAGCTTTACCCTCTTCCTTGTCATTACCATCACCTCACACTTTGCTGTACTAAATGTCATTCCACACTCTCTCACTTCCTCATTCCATTCTTGTAGTTGTTCCTGTACTTCCTCTTCCTTCTCCCCTCATGCCATCAAATCATCAGCAAACATCATGGTTTTAATTGTTTTCCTGCCACTTTGTTCATGACCAACAAAAAATAATTACAATAAAATTCAACAATAAAATAGCTTATTCATTTTTTTTTAAATATAGTACAAAATATGCTCATTGGTCTGGTTCATTAGCAATTAAAATTGATTGGTTGGAGTTAAAATGTTAATCAGTTTTCTGGAACTAAAAGATTGAGGTTGCCGTCTGCGTGAAGAGCTCCTAAAATTGTTTCCTCCCCTCCACGAATTGACAGTGTGTTTGTCAATAAGCTCTTCTTTTCCTGTAAAACACGACAAAATGTTAACAGAATACTCGTTTGGCTGTACACGGAAGAAGGTACAGGAAATAGGAATACAGACACAATTATAACTTTTATAACAATTAATAAGAGCACCGTTCACACTTTACATTGCTGCCAATGGACAAAGCGGTAATGGCTGTCTCTTGAACAAAATCGATCGTCACCGCCCAAAACCCCTACCTAGGTAGCAAAAAGAAGTTTAATAGTATTTTATTGTGTAAACATTTTAAAAAGAAACTTTTTTCAAAGACTAACAACTTAATCATCATCATCATCATCATCATCATCATCATCATGATCATGATCATGAACTGTTTCCAGCCTGTGAACGGGTTCGTTAAGAAAAATGTGTTCATCTCCATCTGTTCTTCCACCATTCTTTCTCCTCTCACTTGCACACTCACTGCTATCTGTTCCTCGGTCTCCCTTGCTGTCTCTTCCCTACATACTTCATATCCATTCTTCTTGTTGGAATCCTCTTCCCTTCCATCCTCATTACGTGTCCATAACTAACACCTCAAAGGGGCTGATAATATAGCACTGAGATGCAATGCAGACATTTAAATATTCTGCATTATTTAAAAATTGATTTGAAATTTTTAAATATGGTTTTCACCAAAATGTGGGCATAAGTTATCAACAAGTTTCAGAGAAGTTGAGTAACTAAAAAAAAGGTTTTTAATTCAACAAAGTCTTACATAAAAATTTATAATTTCAAGATTAAAGTAAACATTGGAAGGCTAGATCTGGTCTTCCTCTATCAAACAAAGTCATGTTTTTACAAGGTCACACCAGAAAACTATAACATATTTGATAGAACAAGATGTTATAATAGCATTGAAATATCAAAGTGTGTGTAAATATGTGTTAGTGTTTTTACTTTTATTTGTGCTCTACCATTTTACTAATATTCTATCATTTTATTTATTACCAGAAAACTATAAGGTAATTTTCTACAAGGAAGTAGCCACCATGACCTATCTTCGGATGGAAGAGAAGAAAAGAAAGTAAATAATCTCAGTTCTTGCAGGTGAGGAGAGGAACTACCAACTCAAGCAGACACTTACCCTCATCATGGGCGCCCTCTCCCAGCGAGAACTACTACAGTTCTTGCATGTGAGGAGAGGAACTATGTCTAAAGTGACTGTGCGGTTACCGCAGTCCCCGCACTTGAAGAACCTCTTGGTGCCATCGGTCACCTTGAGAGGGTGGCCCTCAGACTTGCAACGATCGCTGGCCGAGAACGCCGTGTACTTACACTGAAACATAACACAGGCGTCGCATTCCTTAATACTGCTCTTTCAGGAACATTTATATTTGACTGTTACATTCAGGGAGTGTTGTATACATTACTAAGCTCTCATTGTTATTCAGAGAAACTGGGGCCCACACACATTTAAATTGTTTTATTACCGCGTCTTACTACCTGTCCAGGTTATACGTGTACATGATAATTACTCTATTGGGGTAGTGATGGGGAAGGAAGCATTTTAAAGGAAAACTACCTGCATTTCCATGAAAGCAGAGTGGGAAACCATTTAGGAAATACCACCCTCAGTAGAACTAACCAGGATTCGAACCCGGACCGCCCAATCTTCAGCAGATCAGTCTAACAGGAGAGTGATGCCTTATACCATTCAGCCACTGAAGCAAGTCCCATTTAATAGGAAACACAAACAAGAGGTAGTATTCTGTAGCTAACTAAGTTACCGACACACTTATAAACAAAACTAACAGATATAAAATCACGGCTAAGGATAAAATACCATTATTATTCTATATTTCTAGACCATGCAGAGGTCCTGCTTTAAGCTCCAGCCTCTGGTGAAATACCGAACACACGTGAACTGCCACCCGGTTACTTTGTCCCCGGACAAACTGCGGGCCACATACCTGCTGTTCACTGGCATGCTCACAGTAAAGACACTAGGAATGTCATAGTAAGCCAGGCGGCCGTCCTAGGACTTCCGATAATTATTATTGGTAATGAAGGAGCAGGATGAAAGCATTGTTCAAGCCTGTGAAATGAACTTTCTAAGAAGTACTAGTTAAGAAGGAGCCAGCGCAGGACAGGATAGAGAAGGCGCGGATAAGATAGTACAGTCATGTGAGGAGAATGGAGGAAGAGAAGATACCAAGGAAGATGTTGGATATTGTGGTGGGGGGCAAGAGGCCAAGAGGAAGATCAAAGGACAGGTGTCTGAAGGGAGTGCAAAGAAGTGTGTAGGGGAGAGGAGAAGATTGGGTCATTGTGGTGGGAGGAAATGAGACCTTGGAGAGTCTTAAGTCCCAAACAGACCCGGCCAGTGGCTGGAAGCTGTTCATGATGATGATGATGATGATGAACTATGAGGTTTTGTATCTAGGTATTCTAAATGATGAGTATCAATTGTTGTATAAGTTGGTCAACTTTTGGTCCCCCAACCGTGTTTTTTTTTATGTTGTTCTAGTAACTTTTATAGCTGTCGAATAAGTAACTTTCTTAGAAAGTTTATACTGTAGCTTGAGTCTAAGCTCTAGCCCTCAAAGTACCTGGAGGCCAAAATGAAGAAAATATCCCGGTAAATTAAATATTCTTTTGACCGAGTCATTTATGAATTAGTCAAACTCAAAAGGACTCGCTAAGTATGTAATGTCAAGCATCATTATCAATAAAATGTATTTTTGTACCTTCAAGCATCTCACAGCTTTACAAGGCACTTTGAAGGTGGAGAGCATCTTTTCTTCCAATCGTTCTTTCTTCTCTAATTTATCAAAGTATTCCTCTTGTGCTTGGTTGTCTCTGATCTCCAGGAGATCCGTGTGTTTGGATGTGGCTTCTAGGAGCTCCTTGAACCTCGGGCTCAGGACAGTGATTGGGGAAGATGTCGATGATGAGGATTCAAGGCCAGACATGGTCAACTTGGGTCGTTTCTCATTTGGGAAAAGTTGGATTGTTTTAGCTGTGGGCAAAAACATAACTTTTCTTCTCAGTGCCTGTTAGAGTTACACGCATTCAGAAGGTAGAATTTACCCATTTTGCTGACAGTGTGGTCTTAAGTGGTACTCTCGCAATACACTGGACTACTGAGGACGGGGAAATCGAGGTTCAAATCCCAGTCGGGTGCATGAAGGGAGGTTTTCCTAAATGGGTTTCCACTTTCAGACTAAACAAATGTGGGTACACTTCCTCTAACACATTAGCATAAAGTAGCAATTTTTTTTAAAAAAAGGTAAATTTTACTAGATATTTTAATCACATTAGGGTGGTGATTAAATGGAAAACCATTTAGGAAAAAACCACTCTCAGTACACCCAACCGAGATTCGAACTTTGATCTCCCAGTCGCCTGCAAGCCCATCTAACACAAGAGTGACACATTAAGACTATGTGAACACCAATGTGGGTACAGATTATTTGTATCTAGCTAATAAAAGGATATAATGATCATTGATTTAATTAGATTTTACTAATTATTAAGTTTAACACAATAATTATTCACAGATTAATCTAAGGAGTAGATATGAGGAAATAAACTCTCATTAGTATATAGAGGGGGGGTACACAAAGCCGAGATTCAAAGCTTGATATCCTCATCAGCAACAATCCAGTCTATTATGATAATAAAATGAGTTATTGCCTGATGGTTTGTAAATGTATAACAAGACAGTGTAGAAACACTGTACAGTGATGTAAAGTAAGTGATAGTGAAGACAATCAACCTGAGTACTGGATATTTAGGTTAGACCTAGATAAAAACAAACTTCTCCATTTCTTCTTTCACTTTTTACACTTACACAGTTACACAATGATTTTTTTAAATTTTAAGAACTATTCCTTGATCACATAAAGAGACAATAAATAACACATAAAACATGTATGTTATTCGTGTAAGAAGAGATAAGTGTGTTTGTCCCTGTCTAGTGTTATTCGTGTAAGAAGAGATAAGTGTGTTTGTCCCTGTCTAGTGTTATTCGTGTATGAAGAGATAAGTGTGTTTGTCCCTGTCTAGTGTTATTCGTGTATGAAGAGAGAAGTGTGTTTGTCCCTGTCTAGTGTTATTCGTGTATGAAGAGAGAAGTGTGTTTGTCTCTGTCTAGTGTTATTTGTGTATGAAGAGAGAAGTGTGTTTGTCCCTGTCTAGTGTTATTCGTGTATGAAGAGATAAGTGTGTTTGTCCCTGTCTAGTGTTATTCGTGTATGAAGAGATAAGTGTGTTTGTCCCTGTCTAGTGTTATTCGTGTATGAAGAGATAAGTGTGTTTGTCCCTGTCAAGTGTTATTATACTTGAATAATGTATGTATGTTTGTATTTGTTGAATTTAAAAATGAATGGTTATTTGTTCCATGTTTTTATTATATTTGGGCATTTGGCCCTATACATTTTATGTATGCCCCCAGGCAAATTCCCCAAGAACTTATGCGACCTTATGCCCACCTTAGAACACGCAACCCCCAGTTGAGGGTAATTAATCACAAACAACATTAATGTTCTCTTAAGCTTGTCTATTACCAAAGATACATTCGAAATAGTTAGTACGCTTGATAGATACTTACTACTCTTTTCCATTTCCTCATCCATTGTTTTTCTTTTTTCTTTTTCAGATCCTGGGATTTTATTTGGGTTTTCTTTCTTGATGGGTCCATTCGTTTTAATCCATTTCAAAGCATTTAACTGTAAATTACAAACATATATATCATATAAAAGTTTTAGTATGATAGTGATAGCATTCTGGTTGTGTAATCCTATATTATATAAACTGGATTTAAATATATCATGATTAATTTTTTATAGATTTGGTTCAAAATCCATTATTTTACGAATCTGAATATTTTTTTCCCCTACAAACACTGAACCTCAAATCCAAATCTTGGAAAAAATTGTGAACATCAGATAAACTAAAAAGTAGTAACTAAATGTTATAATTTTTTGCTAAAATACATTCATTATAACATTCATACATTCATTTAAGTGTTAAATTACTGGTCTGGGGTCAGGTTGTTTAGACTTAAGTTTATGATAATGTTTGGGTTGAACCACCAGTAAACAGTATTAGAGATCTAAATTTACATCAATCACCGTTTCCAACCTGTGGCCTGGGTCAGTTTTTTATTCAAGCCATATATTTTCCACTATGGCTAGGACTCTCGTAGCTTCATATGCCTTATAATATAACTTAAGACTAGGACCGGCACAACATCCAGTCCTCACCCATTAATTTACCCATGTGAAGGGGTAAACCCATATTCTCATCAATGATAAATTTTTGGACATGCCGGGAATCGAACCCGGGTCCCTTAGCTTAATAGACAGACAT
This sequence comes from Timema bartmani, assembly GCA_902151455.1. Classification (NCBI taxonomy): domain Eukaryota; kingdom Metazoa; phylum Arthropoda; class Insecta; order Phasmatodea; family Timematidae; genus Timema; species Timema bartmani. The sequence goes on along the minus strand of CABFWB010000348.1, from coordinate 299,706 downwards.
GCTACCAACTGAGCAAAGGTGTTGGACTATTAAAGTTCTAAATCCATATTAAATTCGATATTTTATTTTTTATTTAGTACCATGTCTTACTACCCATTCGGGTTGTACGCTTAAGTACTAATTAGGTTAATGGGCTAGGAATTGGGAAGGTTGGATATTGAGGAAGTCAACCGCATTTGCGTGGAGGGAGAGTGGAAAAAATATTTAGGAAAAACCACCCCCAGTTCAGCTGAGTGAGATTCGAACCTCAATCTCCCCGTCCTTGGCAGTCTAGCTCAACATAAAACTAGCGCGTTAGCTAACTATGCCACCAAGGCGGGTACTCTTTTATTGAATCTCGAATATCATTAAGGGTATGAGGGATTCGAGGATTCAAGGGTCCCATCCCTAGTTTATTGGACACGTTCATGTCGCTCTGCCCTGCGAAGTGGCTCTTTGTTGAGGCTCAGAACTCACTTTAGCTCTGTTGACATCCTTGGTGCGGGGTGGCAGCAAGTCTACATTTCCAGAGCTTCCTAAGCCTCGTCCCAACTGAGGTACTGCCAAACCGAGCACAGTAGTGGCAGCCATCTTGTGACGCTCTGATGGTTCAGCACCCAGCGCTAACTTTTCACTAACAATAGTCAGCTTACTGAAATAATATAACAATCTATTGTTATTTTATAGCATATATATTTTAGTAATCCATAATTTATATGATATCAAATATTTCATCACATATATGGTGGTTTTTTTAGAACAGCGCCTTACCACCTGTTTGGGTTATTTACTTATGTACTAACTAAGCTAACGTGTTAGGGATAAGTGAGGTTGAATTTAGGCAAAATGTACCCTCATTTGCATGGAGGGAGTGGGGAAAACCACCCTTAGTACACCTGATCAAAATCAAACCCTGATCTCCCTGTTAATGGCAATCTAGTATGTAGCGAGAGCGATGCCTTTGAGAAAAGATACTCTTTTACCATAACACAAACATTAACACATAGTTTAATCAAGTGGTGTAATAATTAATGTATGGCGTGTCAAGTCCACGTTTGCAATTAAAATAAAAGTGAACTCTTATTGAACGAATGAAATATTCTCAAAGTTTGAATATTTATTATTTTTTGTTAGTTGTTAATGCTGACAAAATTATAATATTGTGCTTATTTATCAAACTTCATTAAGAAAATATTTTGTCGCACGATTGTTTGTGATATTTCATTCTAATCGGATAAATCCAGTTATCATTCATTAAAAAATGCGATTCAACTTCTTCAGAGTTTTCAACATTAATTATTAGTATAATTTGTAATGTACATAACAGACCACGATGACAGTGTTTGATCGGTGGCTGCATGGTCTAATGCGCTACTCTCGCAGTAAACTAGACTGCCATTGACGAGGAGATCGAGGTTCAAATCTTGGTTGTATGTACTAAGGGTGGTTTTCCCAAAATGGTTTTTCCTTCTCCTTTCACACAAATGCAGGTACACTTCCTATAAATATAACCTCCCTAAAACCATTAGTGTAATTAGTACATAACAGATAGTAAGACGTGGTGCTAAAAAAATTGAAAATAGGTGAGTATTTTATCCATCAATAATTTTATTAGCAAAACTTTATCCATTTCCCCCCCCCCTCTAAGCCACGTCAAAGTTTTTGAAACTTCAACAAAAATAAAATAAACATTTTAGAAACCAAAGGAGAGGATGACTACTCACACATGTGCCCTGAATAAGACTTTTTTTAATTTCTTAGTGAAAGTAAAAAATATTGTTTTTCAACTTTAATGTATTTGAAATTATTATGGTGGGCAAGTTTATTTCTTAAAAGTGAGTTCAATTGTATTATCTTATATTGTATATCAATAGTTTACTATAAAGGTACCTGTTAAGAAACTCCTTTTCTCAGGCATATTCGTGGATATGTGGTATTTCGACTTAGAACTAAGGAAATAAAGAAATTGCAGGCCATGGCAGTGAAGTTTTTGAGGAGCATGCGATAATAGAGGAAGCTAGGATGAGGTGGTATAGACACGTAATGAGGATGGAAGGGGACAGGATTCCAAGAAGAAGAATGGATATTAAGTATTTAGGGAAGAGACAGCAAGGGAGACCAAGGAACAGATAGCAGCAAGTGTGCAAGTGAGAGGAGGAGAATGGAAGAAAGTGCAGGAGGAAGAATAGTGGTAGGACAGAGGGAGCTGGAGGCATTTTACTAAATGGACCCGGCAATAGGCTGGAAACAGTTCATGATGATAATGATGAACTAGCTACACCATCTATCGAGTGGGGCTTTAAACATAATAGCTAACGGTTTCTAGTGAACACACACACACAGCTGACAGTGTCATGAGCTTTTTGTTCAAGGTTCTATCTTGAGCGTAAGAAGTATTTTTAATGACCCTTAATAGAACTTGTTGTAAGCCAAGTATAAACCTTAAATATATCTGAGAAATATAAGAAATTCACTTTCTCAAAATTTTCTTTTCGTAATAAAAACCTGTTTAGTTTTAATTAATCTTTGGAACAAAAATATATGTCAAATATTAGAGATGGGATGAATCCACTATTTTACAATTTCAAATCTCTAATACAAATCAAATAAATATTAATTTCATCTTTGTATCTCAAATCTTGAATTCGAATATAAATCTTGGAAAACTTTATGAACATTAGATTAGAGGAATAAGAATATTGTTATCAGGTTTTGCTATAATGCATTCAATATAATATTAATCCATTCATTTAAGTGTTAAATCAATGGTCTGGGGTCTGGTTGTTATGTTTGTCCTACAAGTATGTTGGTTCTGAACCACCAATGAGCAGTATTAAAGTTCTAAAATAAATTAAAATCCAAAATTATCATAGAAAACCTTTTTTATTTTTGTTGAATCTCAACTTCCGATATATTTTCTCGAATCCTCAAATCTTGAATATCCTAAGGATTTGTGGGATTCAAGAATCCCATCCTTATTAAAAATACATCATGTCTAAGTATCATTCGACTTCTAACATTTTTTATGATACCGAAACCTCTGGAATGAATGCACTTGTTAAGTCGAGATGAGCCTATTGAAGTACTCAAGTACTATTGAATTTAGACTTACAACCTTCTCAATTATTTTTAGATGGTGCAATACTTACGTTAAATTGGTTTGAATCGTAGGCCTTTCCAGATTAATTGCAATATTCAGTTTATCAGGTTCATTCGCACAAGATGGACTTTGTTCCGGGATTACCGTAGTAGCTTTTAATTTCCGTAACCTGTCTGCGTCTTTTTGGGCTTGATTTGCGCTCAGTTCCACTCTTCCCGTGTGTGCCTTGACCGTCACGGGTTTATTCTCCGACCTTACAGGAGAGTTCACTTGTGCTCCTTTCGCGAAGAAATCAGAGAGCTTCCTCAGTCTAGAATCATCTTTCGCCGTTAGTTTTTGATTCTTCTTGGCAGGAACAGCGGAATAGCTTTGACCGGCATAAAAAACCTGGAACAAATTAACACAGTAATGAACAGTATGCCCTGATAAAATCCAATTTAATCAGCTAATTATGAATACTAACTTAGTCTATGGTATTATGAACTGGAAAGTTCATTGCCGCACTTACAAAGTAAGCTCCCTATCCTTATCTTGAGCTAGTTCAGTCCACCTCATTACACCTTATTCCTATTTTGAGCTATTCTATCCGATCCACCTCATTACACCCTATTCCTATTTTGAGCTATTCTATCCAATCCACCTCATTACACCCTATTCCTATTTTGAGCTATTCTATCCAGTCCACCTCATTACATTCTATCACTATCTTTACCTAGTTCTATCCAGTCAAGCTCATTACATTCTATCACTATCTTTACCTAGTTCTATCCAGTCAAGCTCATTACATTCTATCACTATCTTTACCTAGTTCTATCCAGTCAAGCTCATTACATTCTATCACTATCTTTACCTAGTTCTATCCAGTCAAGCTCATTACATTCTATCACTATCTTTACCTAGTTCTATCCAGTCAAGCTCATTACATTCTATCACTATCTTTACCTAGTTCTATCCAGTCAAGCTCATTACATTCTATCACTATCTTTACCTAGTTCTATCCAGTCAAGCTCATTACATTCTATCACTATCTTTACCTAGTTCTATCCAGTCAAGCTCATTACATTCTATCACTATCTTTACCTAGTTCTATCCAGTCAAGCTCATTACATTCTATCACTATCTTTACCTAGTTCTATCCAGTCAAGCTCATTACATTCTATCCCTATCTTAGACTAGTTCTATAAAATCCACCTCATTACACCCTATTCCTATTTTGAGCTATTCTATCCGATCCACCTCATTATACTCTATTCCTATTTTGAGCTATTCTATCCAATCCACCTCATTACATTTTATTACTATCTTTACCTAGTTCTATCCAGTCAAGCCCATTACATTATATCCTTATCTTAGACTAGTTCTATAAAATCCACCTCATTACACCCTATCCCTATCTTGAGCTAGTTCTATCCAGTCCACGTCATTACACCCTATCCCTGTATTGAGCTAGTTCTATTATTTTAATCATTTTATGGACCAAATATTTCCCCAACAGCTTTCTTTTTGAACACCCTAAAGTTTTATCATCATCATTATCACTATCATTATTATTATTATTATTATTATTATTATTATTATTATTATTATTATTATTATTATTATTATTATTATTATCATCATCATCATGGCGTCTTACAACCCGTTCAGGTTATACGCACTTACGCTAATGTCTAATGGTAGGGTGATTGTGAGATGAAATGGAGGACCTACAGTTTAACGTGGGATCCGAACCACGGTGGAGGCCTGGCATTCCACACAGTCACAAGTTGTGATTAATACACGTCTTGTCAGAGGTGAAGGAAGGGACACCCTAAAGTTCTTCTTGAAAAAGAAAAATATTTGCTGGATTCTTTACATGGCCAACTTCTTGGTGAATGAGCCAATCACACTAGGAGAGACCTAGCTCACGCTTATATCTAATTTTAGCTTTCAATCACTTGATCCTTTTGCATGTTTATATTCATGTGCTCTATCATTATTTGCCAATCTCCTTTTTCTGTTTTTCTTTTATTCCCTTTTTATAGGAAATTTAGGTTGTTAAATCGAACATTAAAAACACATACACAGTTTGTACACGTTGATTCAAAACATGTACACGTTGACTACTCAGAGCTACAACTGCCTTAGATGCGAATTTTTCAACTTGAAAGTGTAAGACAATTAATGGTAGATTTGACAATACTTTTGTCTGAAGACGGAGATGAAACGAAGTGCTGGGAAAGGGATTGAAAGGGGGGGGAGTAGTATTTGGTAGGGTTCAATATTGTGTCAATGACTCGTTCATAAAGCAGAATGTGTCCAATGATATGGTGGAAAATTCCAAGTTAAAACCAGCACATGACATCAGGAAAAAGGTTTATTTTAATGAGAAAGCTGGAAAATTCTAATTCACCACGACAGGGTCGCCCAAACCGGGGGTAGCTTATGAGATAGGTTTATAGTAGAGACTGTTAAGGAAAAGTTGATACTTTCCAGGGTGAACAGAGAGTGCGATCACAATTTAATGTTCCCTTAACGAAAATATAAAATATTTACAGTGGTATATAACTATGTATATAATTTCAAACATAAAACTTTTTTGTCATTAATTTAATTTCAATTTGGGTTCAGGAATATTTCATATAATTTGGTTGGGCTCCGAATTAAAATGGTGGGTTATGCACATCCCTATTGGACTGAAATAGTGGACTTTGCGCACCGGGCGCTATCTGCGAAGAAGCACCAGACCAGTATTACCAACCGCCCAGTCAAACCTACCTCATGTTTACCTAGAACCTTGTTGCGGAGTTGGTTCAGGCCTCGACCGGAGCATGGGGACTGAAACTCCGACCTACGGGAACAGTTCTTATAGGCCTGCTGCAGATGGTAGATGCAATATTCGCACTGACTAACATTAACAAACGAGCAGCAGTTTTCACCATTCTTCTTTCTGAAACATTGTGTGTGTGTGTGTGTTTGTTATCTATGAGCTTTGTACACTTAATTTTAATTAAGTCTAAGAAACAAAGAAGTCTAGAGTGAATTTTAACAGTGTGTAGGCAAAATGGCTCGCCACAGGACCCCATATTCTTGGGTTCAAGCCCAGCCGAGGTTGGAGGATTTTTCTTGACCGATAGAAATCTGTAGCACAGATTCCTTTGGAGGAGAAGTAGATTTGTCTGTTCCATATTGATTTTGATATGTAAAAAAAAAACCTGGAAGGTATGTGAAAATACCTTTCCGACTAAATTGTTAGGTTGTGTCGCGCTCGCTCATAGAAATTCAGTGTGGAAGGCAACGAGGAACCACCACACCTCCTGAACTCGCATAGTACATGGTATTTCTACCAGATGGTGCAGGTCGCACTAACCAGCCTAAGATCTGAATGTATGCCCAGCTCCGGATGGATATAAATCACATCAAACCAACCCTCGGGTTGTCAACTAACAAAGAAGGCAACATTGTCTGATTTTCATAGGAAACCCATGAAAAGTTGATAATCATGTTGCAGCAATGGCAGGGAAAAAATATTACAATTGTATTTACATTATTAGCCGGTTTTATTAATAATGTAAAGATAAATTATACATTAATCCACAAGGAAGTATTTTTTGAAGCTTTTGATAACTTCAAAAGATAAACTTTTTAATTAATAAATAAAAAAATACATATGTATACAGTGCCAAATTTTAGTGACTTTTATACAAAGTTGGTGGTTGAAAGTGGGCTTCCTATAAAAATCAGGGTTTACAACTCAATTGCTAACTATTTTGAGCACAAAGTTAATTTCACAAAGTATCATTTTGTGGGCAGTACCGCTTTTCAGCGATATGTGTTGCCCAATCACCTTGGGAGATTATTGGTTTAAATCTTGATCAAATCATAGGTCATTTTAAAAAAAAGGTGCACCGTGTTTAACTACTTGTGTGGGCCATCCGCATTCTTAGTTCTTACGTGGGTGGTACAGGTGTGATATAAGTGAGTCTAGTTTGCTACAGTAGCCTCATGGCTTCATTGGTGCTAACTGACAGCTCACAGCTAGACTTCTGACAATCAACAGTTAGGTATATTCCTCAATTTTGACTGTCAGAAGTGACAGCTGCTAAACACATGTTTTTGCAGATCATATGGTTCGCTGTAGAGATATATAATTTGGTCTGGTAACTTTTCAAAGCTGTCAGCTGTCAGTCAGCACCAAAGAAGCCATGGGGCTACTGTATATGTGTCTCTTCTCAGGCCCTAATAACACTATACTTATACTAGGAGGTGAAACAAACAGACATGTAAGCTACTGTAGCTTCCCGAATAAATTAAAAACAAATTCAACCTGGAATATTATATTTACCCCCTTCAGTGGTTGAATGGTCTAAGGTGTCACTCTTGTGTTAGACGAGCCTGTTAAAGACGGAGAGCTCAGGGTTCAAATCCCGGGCAGGTGTACTAAGGGTGGCTTTTCCCAAATGTTTTCCACTATCTCTCTCTCTCTCCCCCATAAAATGCGGGTACATTTCTTCTAAATTCAACCATATTCATCCATAACACCTTAGTGTAATTAGTACATTTGCGCAAAAGCCAATCAAGCAGTAAGACGCGTCACTAAAAGAAATGCCCCTTTCAAAAAAAAAAAAATAATAATAATTTTAAAACTTACTTTGCTTTGCATGTCCCAAAGTCCTTTGATGTTCCCATTATCATAATTTTCTGTGCATTATCCACGGAGACCGCAGCCTCGTCAGAACTGCCCTCACTGCCAACATAAACATAAATAATAAGAGTTTTGTGCATTAGTCCTGCAGAATTGCTGTTTTATTTTCTCAATTAAGACGCAAAAAAAAGAGATGGTGGGGGTACGGGGAATTATACCACATTAATAATTCTTTCTAAAAAGTATAGATGGGTCCAATCCACTATTTTACATATAAGAATCGTCTTAGAGTCAAATCTCGAATTTGGAATCTTGTCAAAAGTTATAGACATAAAAGGAAATAGGAATATAATAAGACAATAGAAATAGTAATTAAATGTTAACAATTTTTGCTAAAATGGATCCATTATAAAGTCATACATTCAGTTAAGGGTTGAGTTAATGATCTGGGGTCTGGTTGTTAAGTTTTCCATATAGTCAACCACCATTAAGCAGTATTATAGCTCTAAAACAATTTCCAATTCAAAATTTGAAAAAAAAAAAAAAAGAAAAAAAGTTAATCTTGAATCCTTAAAAACCCTTCAAGGACTGAAGGGTTTCATCTTTATTAAAAATCTTAGTTTGTATAGTCTTTAAAACTATTGAAATAACTGTCTTTACCACACATACAATAATTAATATTAATAGTGTTTTAACAATAAAAATTCAGGATATTATAAATTTGGTTGGTATTCAAGTCTTGGTCCTGTGTTAATTGTGTTAGGGAAGGGGTTAGGCGAATCCTAAGTCTTATAGACTTGAAATAAAATAGGGTACCAAGGGACGTCATAAGATTTTCTTAAAATAATAAAACTTACTTGAATGATCGACTCACCTGTTTCAAAAATTCTTTTTTTTAAACAAAGGTATTAGCATCCACTTTTTGAAAGTGATTATATCACCCCATCACTTACACACCAATTTAAATCTAAAACAGCAATCAAGCCTAGTATGTTGGCCATTAAATTATCCTGTGAAAGAAATTGCCCCAATCTTAGTGAAGATACATTTTTAAGCCATATCGGGGATTGAACCCAGGCAGCTAAATGAGTCACACTTAGTATGATGTAATTTGATCTGATTAATCAATCATTATTTTACTTTATGAAGGTATGTTAACAATTTCTTTATTATACTTTTTTTTACAAATAAGGTATGATACCATAGTTTAATCTATAGAGTACTCTTTAACACTTTTATTGGGAAAAAAGCTCTTTTGAAAAATATATACCTACAACGAACACTAGAATAAATGTTGTGTTAGTGTAACCTGCACTAAGTTGATTTGCAATCAAATAAGGTATATTTAGATAGTCTGATTTGTGGAAAACTAAGGATTGGATTTCATTGAATAAAAAGTTAGATTTAGGTATAAAATTCAATTAACTTTATTTCATAGCAATGGTAGCAAATTTACTTACATTCAAGTAGTATAATTCTAGGAATAGAAAAATTGTAGCCAAAATTCCCTTTTATTTTTATTTAAATGCCTTTGGTCACAAGTTATAACTTATAATGTATCTACCGTATAATAGTTTGTTTAGACATTTATTTGGTTTCTACGTTTACAAATAGTATTTGGTCGAGGGGGTGAAAAAGTCCTGGAAAGAGGTAAATTTTATTAGATATTAGAATGTTAAGAAGTAAATTTTAACAATGTGGTTGGTACAGTTTTTGAAGCAATCTCAGGTGACAAAGGCAAACAGGGTGGCCACAGAAATTCCCTGACTTTTCCAGGTTTTCCATACAACATTTTTTATTTTTCCCTGATAATGTTTTACCCGTTTATATAACTGTTGACCACTAAGTATGGATCGATCTTCAATGGCACACATATTTTAACTGATATTAATTGTCTGTGACCTGCAGTGGTGAGCACGCTGACAAAGGTGTCAGTTGCAGTGATGGGGAGGTGCAGGCTCTAATGCACGTAATTGGTTCAGATTAACAAGGAACGAATCAGAACAGTGGAGATGTACAATATTGTTGTTGCTTTAGTTTTTTGTTCATTACTCATGCAGTGAATACGTAATGAAATACTTGATCAAATATTGTCTTGTGAATTTGATTGAGCTCTCCCGTACCACTTAAAGCTAAACAAAGTTTACACACGTGTGCATTAGGTTAAGATAATAATCAAAACAACACAATGTGTCTGAAGGTTATTATTAGTTCACTTTATCTGTGGTTGCCATAATATACAATCATGGGAATGAGTTAGCAAACACATATGAATGTTTCTTTTTGTTTTGATAAAATAATAATACCTAATTTTCCCTGTTTCATAGTCAAATTTGCAGACTTTTCCCTGATTTTTACTTAGCTTTTAAATTCGCTGATTATTCCAGTTTTTCCCTGTTTTCCAGGTTTGTGGCCACCCTGGCAAAGAATAATTTTTATGTCTGCTACCGGTACTGATAAAATAATAGGAATAGTTTTAATAGCATCAATTCACATTTAAATCAACAAAATATACCATAATTTGTATAAAAATTACCAAGAAGTCACTTTAAAGAAAACTTTTAGTTTTGTATAATTTCACGAATGTGCTATGAATCGAGAAATACTCCAATGAGCTGTAAATATGTTTTGATATTAATTTTAATGTGCTAAGTAGCTGTGTGTAAAAACTTGTCTCCGATATATATCTGATGTGGGCGCTTACCGGCTATCTAAGGGTTTGGGGTTTAGGATCCCCACAACGGTGCCTACAATTGTCTTCCAGTGTTCCTTGAAACACTTTTGGAAAAGGAAAACTGACACAGTTTTTAAACCGCCTTTCAAATCGCTGATCTTCCAGATTGCATACTGTGCGCCCTGCAAACAAAAATATCAACACTGATAGTATTATTTTATAATAAGTTGTGTCAGATAAATAAATGCAAGCTGACCAAATAATATGTGCCGAAAATTAATAATTTGTTCTTATCTTCTCTTTTCATGGAACGTATATGCAATTTGGTCAAAGGTCTCAAATGTTACACCCCTGATAAAAAACCAAAATGTTGGGAAAATAAAACATAAGATGTGTTAAATAATATTAATGATAACTTAACAATGTAAAAAGAATTTTACTGAAAATATCTATATCTTGTGGCATCAGTCTCGCAATAGAGTGAATCGTCAGTGGGGTGGAAGCCAAGGTTCAAATCCCAGCCAAATGCCCTGGGATTTTTATGGCGGTTTAACCAATCCCTCTCCATGCTAATGTGGGTTCTCTTTATCTAAAAAATTGCCTTATTTCTACTCCTGGAACTAAGCTGTTAATAAACATGGTATTAAATGTTGTAGTTAAAAATATCTACTTTATCATACCTTGTGCGATTTTTTCACGTCAGATTTGTTAACTATCACCCCTCCAAAGACCCAATCGGCAGAAAGATCTCCGTTAGCAAGATGTCGCTTGATATTAGCCATAGGAACTACCGTGCGTCCTATCGCCATGTCTTTTAGTGATAACGATGAAATCAATGGCTTCCTAAAAATTAACACAAATCAGATTCAAAAATAGTATTTGAAGAACAAGGTTTGACAAATTCAACTTTAGTAGAAATTAATATGAAAACTATATAATAATATAGAAACTACTCTTAATAAATAGAGTTAAGAGACATTCCTGCTTACTACACACACATGGTAAGTTAAACCTAACCTAGTTATGTTAATCACACACAGCCATTAGAGCTATGATATGCCCCACTTAGCACATAGACAATATTGTGATTTGAAGAGAAAGGTTGGTATTTTGCTGGTCAGTGAAGATGTGCTCTATCCATCTCATATTAGGCTATTTTCTTTGTTGTAGAACAATGTTTAAATATTTTATTCACTCTATTACACACACAAATATGGAAAAGTGAATGATAACAAGAGTTTATTAGGACTATTTTGAAAACTTTTGATAAATATTACATCTAAACAAAACTCATGAACAACTTGCCCAAAACACTTTCTGAATGTAAATATTGACGGTTGTTTGTTACTTAATCGTCATCCAGTGCACTATGGCCTTGATGTCATCCATTTCTTCTGACTAATTATTTTATCTGTAATAACTAATTAAAATGCTAATTTATTAACGCATTAAAGGTTAAGTTAAGTTCTATTATTTAAGTTAGTTTGTAATGTGCAGTCGTTGTAGACTATTTTTACAACTTTGTAAAAACAAGATATTTTGTTTTGGTCTAAGGCAGTGGTTCCCAACCTAGGTGGTGTGTGAAGAAACTTTCATGGGGGGTAGATACTCTCGTGGAACAATTTGAAAGTTGGAGATAACATTAGAAATCATATATAATTGATAAATGAAGATATATTTTATTTAAATCCCTTTTCCAAAGTAATTTAGATAATTATTAATTGGGAACACTGGGGCTACCAGTTGTAATAAATTCGATGACCAGCCAAAAATGTGCGTTAATGAGTTTATTTTCAATCTCGCAAGCCTCAGATACACGCTCCTCCCTAGCCTCTCCCTACATTCCGAGTCACACAGGAATAGTTTACTGGCCGCCAGTAAAAGCTGTTTTTACTCAATTAGCGGCTAGTAGGCCTGTTATACAAAGTTAGTTAAAATAGTGGCGAGTACAGTATTTTTTGGTTGGTTGTTGTGTTGATGAAGTTTTTAGACACTTGTGTTTGATTTCTACTAGCACTAGTGCTATTTCACGGGGTTCACACAAGGATCTAGTTGCATGTTAGTTGCTAGTGGTGAGTCGGTCATGTGACCTTGTGATTTTTATAAAGAATAGAGAAGTGTATAAAAAGCATTAAGAAGTGTTTTATATAAATATTCCAACAAATATTGGGTAGGGCAGGGATTTGACAATCTACCAAGCTGAAAAAGGTTGGGAACCACTGGTCTAAGGTATGCAGTGCGTTTTAAAACAATCGTTAATAAAATAAACTTTTCCAAGAGAGTACATGTAGGCCCCCCAATACATCTAGTTATTATATTACGATAGTTCATGTGGACGGACATTCGTGAGAAATATCAGGTTACAGCTTTCAAGGTCATGTTATACAATAGAGCCGAAATTCACTCACGTGAGTGAATCATTTTCATATTTAATTTTAGAGTGGTTTTCAAACAAAATTATTTCACTCATTTGATCCTTTGTATTTTTTCTGTTTTGCAAAAATGTTAAGTTCTTTGGCAAATATCACTATTTAAAATCAAAAGGAGTTAAAAAAAAAACTCAAATGTGATGGATGATGTGTAAACATCCCCATCAGGTCAAAAAGATATGCCTGGAAATATACCCCTGTGAAACCCCCACAAACAAGATATCCTACATGAAAATACACTCACACTATTCTTATTCCAAATAAAGGATCTGCATATGCATCAAATTTTCCTTTATCGGGTTCCTTAGCTACCACAGATATGGCATCCTTTGCGCGATCGGTGGATTTCCGACTTGCGGGAAGATAGGCATCTCGGCCAGTTGCCGTGGCCTTCCAGTCGTTTGTCTTGCTAATCAATTGTTTGATATTTCTACCGTAGTTGCTGTATTTTTGTTCCTCGTGATATTTATTATCTTCATCATCAGATGAATCTGTGTCCCCTCCATGGATGATGGAATTAGTTGTGTTAGTTGTGTTACCACAGATTTCATCTAGAATTTTCTTCGCGGCTGAAGTTCTCTGTGAACTATCATTATGGCTGGGATTCAGAGGGTTGTTGTTTGAATTTGAGAAAATATCCACTTCACCTAAAAAAGAGTTATGGAACACTATCATTATCATTATCATTATTTGAGGTATTTAACTTTATGAACCGACTGATTAAATTAGTGCACAGCTTATAAACAAATTTAAATGTAGAAAATACACAACGTCCAGCCCCCGCTCGATAATTTATCAACTTGTGAAAGAGTGAACCCACATTTCACACATGATAAATCTCTCAGCCATGTCGGGAATCGAACCCGGGACCCTTAGCTCAGTTGGTAGCGTGTTTACTAATTGAGTCAAGACATCGGACTTAGAGCACTATTAACGTGGCAATTTCACATTAAGCTAGGCCTAATTAGGCTATGTGTTATGGAAGACCTATTTTATGTGAACAAAGAGTTGTTAAGCCCTAATAGCCTGGATTAGCTTACTTATATTAATGTGAGACTGTGTTGGTTTTATTTTTATTGGAATGTGTAAAAATTGGATGTAGGCCCTAAGTTAAATGTTTCTTTATAAAATTGTTAAAAATCACATTATCTTTATGAAAGCGCATCACTAGTTAATTTAGTTATGTTTGGATTTGTCAACATTAATTTCATGGATGAACTGTACTGATAGTTGTGTTTTTCTGCCATGGCCCAGGGGGTACACCTACATGCCCGGAGAGAATATACAATGGGACCATACCCACCTAAATCACAGACGAACATAAATATTTAAATGAATTTGTCACATGGCACAAAAATTAATTTACTAAACAATAGTTAACATTTTTATTTCTATAAAATATTCCTTTCGAACAAAACCTAACCTTCCATATACCAACAAATATTTTCACTGAAATATCAACATACTCAAATATGTTGCACTAAAATAATGTTTTGCCAAAAAATGTCATTTTGATCCATGATCCTATTAGAGTAGGCCTTTTATTAATTTATCTCGATACTATTCCAATCCATCTTACTAAAATTATTTTAAGAAATACAAACTAGTTTGTTTTAGTAATATTATCGCTTATAATTTAATCAAAGTTTTTGTTTAGTGACAGATGAAAGGTTAAGTTAAGTTAGGTTAAGAGTTTTCATCATAAACAAAATATTTATTATTGTTCGCCAAAGTATATATAATTGTGAACTTAACTATGGCGGCATTTAAATTTATATTAGATGTGATTGAGGGAACAGTTTAACCTCTAGGGCCTAATGTTTTCGAGTGATTTGGTTGAGTTTTGTTTTTATTTTAAAATTATTAGAAGCTTGCTATTCTTGTGTATGATGATGGTAAAAAACTGTTTTTTTATTATTTGACAAAAAAAAAGTTCCAAGAATCACACCCTCTCCCGTCAAGACAATTTGTCAATTATTATGGAAAAAAAAATACTTCATGGTGGTAGCGAGCGAGCTATACCGACCAAGCGGCCACCATCTTTAGCAAAAATAGTGCCGACATTTGCGGATACTGTCATGTGGTCAGCACAATTAGCCCTCCAACTGTAAATCTCAGTTTTATAAACAGGAGCTGCTTTTTATTTATTCAAGTGGCTCTTCATTTGTCCTCACGAAGCTGAATTTAGACCCCGTTCCAGACCCACTGTTTTACAAATAAATTTTTGAAAGCGCCGGGGATCGAACCCGGGACCTTGGAATATTTAAACAGAAGCTCTGACCACCGCACCACAGAGGGCCCAAAGCTGACCAAATTAAATGTAGGTATAGACTATTTTTATCCTTTAAAAAACTTACCCAAATACGTAGCTTAGTCTATTCGACTTACTTTTGATATAAGTTGATTTACCGTCAGTCCTGATATTTTTAATCCCTCTTATAGTTGAATCGTTAAAGTTATTTTTGCATTTAATAATATGTTTGGTATTATCATATTCAGTAGAAATATTTTCGGCATTTTCCTCCTGCAGAAATTCTTCTAAAAGTTCAATATCACAATCGTCATTAATATCCATGATTAATTTAAAGTGTTACATTTAATATTTTGTCTAGTTTCTAAAAATATGTATTTGCTAATTTGCAATCATTCTAAGCTTTCAGCTTAACGCTTTAAATTAATCTATCACTTTATTAAACTCAGCGATTACCCGCCAAAAAAAACATGCTTACTAACATATTATACGAAGCTCGAAAGTACAACTGGCGGCTTGAAAAATAAAAACAAATATCCCTTTACGCCTGCAATTAGTTCAAGACTATTAAAAACAAAGCACAATTAGTTTGGTTTGTTCAAATGTGTGAGTTAATAGAATGATTTGAATAGAATAAATTCATCTATTTTACTTATAAAAAAACATTGATCTCTATAATATTACTGGATAGACATCAGTTCTGCAGCTAAAATTTTCGAGCTGTCGTCTGCACACCATTATGTAAAAGAGAAGAAAACATTCGGGTGTATCTTTCTCTCCTACACACATACAAGGCATTTCGACATAGTTCGGTAATTTTTATGAAAATATGAGATATATCAATGTATGATTAGTTAAATGAAATAAATGTGTTAATAAAAGGTTTGACGAGAATAAATAAGTTCAACATTCATGACGTATTTCTTTATATAAGTCGATGTACGCTACTTCCTACAAGCTTATAACCTAAATGATCGTTTGAAAGTAAGATTTCTACACAAAGTTCATCAGTCGAACAAAAGTAATCAGATTTTTAGCGACCTTATATCATTATAGTTAACAAACATTAAATATAATATGGTTTCTAAAAGCACTATACAAGCTGAGAGCCAACTTTAAATATATTGTGATATAGTAATCCTTCATACAAGCCTTATAACCTAAATGATAGTTTGAATGTAACTACTACCCTGGTGGAAATTCACCAGAGCAAACCATATAAAACCAAGTAAAATCAGATATGGTTCTCTATGATTTTAAAATATCCAAAGAGAACCAAAGAAATCCAGAACATTACTGAAACCAGGTACCAATAAAAGCCAGACAACACATGGAAAACTCTGTGACCCTGGTTAATTCCGGTTCTCTATCTCTCATGGTATGAGCCAAACCAATCTAAGCCAGACTTTGTCTGGAATACTCTGAATCTAAGGTTTCATCTGGATTTCTCTAGAATATGACAAATCAATGCAAACCAGAACGTGTA
This sequence comes from Timema bartmani, assembly GCA_902151455.1. Lineage (NCBI taxonomy): Eukaryota > Metazoa > Arthropoda > Insecta > Phasmatodea > Timematidae > Timema > Timema bartmani. Next base: position 283,163 of record CABFWB010000348.1, on the reverse strand, counting down.
TGGAAATCTTCGGTTCAGTGGTTTATTCTGTATATCTCTGGGATGCGACAAACCAATGTAAGCCAGACAATGTATGGACATTTCTGATTATGTTGTTTAGTCTGGTGCTCTCTGGCTTCTTATAAACCAAAGCAAACCAGATTTTGTCTGGGACTCTCTGGCTATGTGATTAAGTCTGGCTCTCTTTGATTTCACAGAGAGAACCAGTATAAGCCACAGTAAAATACCACAGCATCCCAATGCAAACCAGACCGTTCCATTGTAAAATACCAGCGAATACCATTGCAAACCCGACCTTTCCAAAGCTAAATTTTAAATACCAGAGAAAACATTCCAAACTAGACCATTCCATAGTAATATACAAGAGAATACCATTGCAAACCAGACTATTCCAGAAAATAATACCAGATAATATAGTTCCAAAACATCCCAGTTTTTTCCGTACGCCTAAGTATGTTTAAAAGTGAGATTTATATCTTATTAGCTGAAGTACCCGGCGTTGCCTGGGAGAAACATTTTTGGTTTAATAATTGTACAGTGTGGCTACTCATGAAAATTGTTTATGATGTACTGTATCTTGTGGTTTTAAATGTTTAAGACCACTTGGTCATCGTTGTGGAATAAAGTGAATTCCTAAAAGCACAATAAAGGCGCGCTTAAGCATATAAATTAATTTTAACATTTAATTCAACCGAAATTAATTTGAAAGTTATTTTTAAAATTAAAAACGTCTATTAGTAAAACATAATATTGTTTATACATTGACAACGAAATACATCAGCCCAAGTCTTAGATACAATAACATTTTCTTATACAATTTTATTCTTGGCTTGTTGATAGCCTCATTCTACAAACAAGTTCAAATGTACACATTCGATTGTGCTCCAGTTGTGCAGTATTTACCTTCCCACGTCACTCCAATGGACGCACGTCACACAAGCTATCTTATCTTATCTTCCCCTCATTACATGGTACCAAGCAATCCACCCCCGCAACAATAAACAGCAGAATTAAAATCATTGTAACAAGCGTAATTTAATGGCACAAAAGCTGAATTTCGGGCACCTATGAGTACAAACGGAGCACTAACGAATGGCATACACAAATTTTGATTTCGAAAATGTGGTGGGCCAACTTGAAAATCAAGCTGGCCTACCACATTAAAATCGCTGCCACGGGCCTAATTTTATGATACAAAGGCTGAATTTTGGGCACAGGACAGGACAGGAGTACAAATGGAGCAAAAAGAAATGGCGTAATCAAAATTAAGATAGGATGTCTTAAAAAATGTGGCGGGCTAGCTTGAAATCAAATTGGCCCGCCACATTAAAATCGTTATAATTTGAGTAATTTAATAGCACACACGCTGATCTTCGGACACATATGAGCACAAACGTAGCACAAAGGACTGTATGAATTTCAATTTATTTGGATAGAGTGACGGGCCAACTTGATGTACGTCACATTCAGGACGTGGGTGCTCTTCTTTAGATGAAATGAATCCGAAGGATAAATAGTCTTTATTATATTGGCGCATGACTTTTTAGAACTAACACTAACTGGACTAATATCAGTATGTGTGATACTGCTAGAACTAGTGCCAGCCACACTTTACTTATTGTCTTTGTCTAACCTACGTTTTTTAATTAGAAATTTGTCCATGGCTAATAGATTCTAAAGAATAAAATAAAATAAAAATAACAAACAAAAATGCATTAATACAAATTCACAAGGAATAACCCACGATCCGAACAACAACTGATTGAAGACTGAAAAAGTTGATTTTACAAGGATTAAAGGTGGAGTGGTCAAAGTACAGCGCAGAGATATTTTGGGAAGAGGGAAGGTAGTTCTAGGAATTTTACTATTGTAGCTTTAAGGTTTTTTTTTCTTCTTACCTGCCTTCTAAGAAAACTATACAATAGTTCTAAAATTTACTGCAATAACTTTATTTTGTGTCTCAATTTTTTTCTCTCTTTTTTTCTACCTTTCCTAAAAATCTCGCGGCACACCAGTGTTTGTGTACTCTCTCTCTCTCTTCTTTGTGTTTGATAAAGGCAACAATGCCGAAATATTATTCTATTTGTGTTAAAATGTGTGTGTGACTATTTCTACTATAGAAGACAAAAGAAAGGAAGAAGATGTCACCTTTGTGCATTGGATTCTTCCCACATTTTTCCTCTTTCCCTAAAGTGGACATTTTTAACTTTATAATACTAGAAAAATCTACAAACAATCTTGTTGCTGTAAAAACTGCTTTACTGTTTATAAATCCTAACAATATCGAATAGAGTTTAAATTATAAAATTGTTGCATATTATATGATGATTACTTTAATGGTGTAGAGGTTAGTAAGGAAAGTAATCTTTCCACATTTGCGTGGAAGGAGAGTGACTGATATTCGAACTCTGATCTTCCCATCATCAGCAGGCCAGTCTTAACAAGAGCGTGACGCCTTATACCATAGGTTGGAAACATTGTTGGGCCCCAATCGACTTACATTCTTATCAAATGTTCCGCGATCACCCACCCTTTATCTGCTCTACTTTTGCTTTTTTTTTGTTTGTCTATAAATTTATATTTATCTCTAAAATTTAACTTTTCCTTAAATAATTACGTCCCCACTATTCTAAAAAAAATATAAAATAAATAAAATGTACACTTTCATTTTATTATAATATTATCGATTAACACCAATCAAAATTATTTTGGTCATTAATATTATTTGAAAGTACTTGATATATTTGCGAGCTTAGAAGAAAGAAAGAACGCTCGCGATCAACTAGTTGCTGACCCATGCCTTAGACCATGCGACCACTGAAGTGGATCACTATTAATTGAAGTGACATGCATTCATAATCGTTCACCTACTTATTCTAATATTAACTAAACTATATTATGTAATGATCTATTTTAAGTGACAACTTTAGCCTGATTAGTTACAATCCTTGCTGTATTCAATCCAATTTTTATAGGAAGAATATTTTAGAACCCGTAAAAATATATTTACTTACTTATTTATTCTATGGCACTAGGAATTTTAAAGTTAGTTTCCACACTTACAAAAGTACGCCACCTATCCTTATCTTGAGCTGTAAATATTTAATGAAAGTCACTAACATTAGTTATTGTAGAAATATAACTAATTTACCTAATCAACATGTTCTAAAACACACAATAGTACTTTGAAACCTTTCCAGTATGGTTTGATCCACTTCGGTGGTCAGATGGTTCGAGGCGTCTTGCTAGCAATAGACTGGATTGCCGTTGACCAGGAGTTCCAGGTTTGAATCCCGGTTGGGTTTACTGAGGATATTTTTTCCTAAATGGTTTTTCACTTGCCTTCCACACAAATGCAGGTACACTTCCTCTAAATTCACGCTTCCTTCTCCTTAGCTTAATTAGTTAATATGCATGTAACCCGAACAGGTAGTGAGACATGTGACCACAATAAAAAAGGCATGGCATGTGTAAACTTTATTCGCCTTGATTTTCACTTTCTTACACTCGACACTAGAAGCTGGAGGATTAAAATAAAATTATTCCAAATATATGCTACGGCTTGGACTACCTTAACCTAGAAAATTTGAGAGGTGTTTATTTCGGTGCATGGTCCCCAGGGATCCTGGGAGGTAGCTGTGAACTATCAAGAAACAAGAACTGCCTCGAAATGACCGTTTTTCCACCCCTTTTATATCTAAAATTAACCCTTTTAATGTAAATACTATTATAATTTATGTTGATATTTTTATATGTTTTATAAAGTAAGGTCATTATTCTCGTTGTTTGCACTTGTGAACATTTAGTTTCATTTCTGCATGCGAGTCATGTTTCGAACAGCAAAGTAAATAAATTATGAGAATCTAATAGAATGACGACAATAATGATTTAAACTAAAAAAGATGGAGCATATTATTATTATTATTATTAAATCCTGCGACACGAGACGATTTTACTCGTCGCTACTAGTCGCCACTTCTTAGTATCTGGTACTCACCTGTCACATGTTGCTACTATTTTCTGCTTTTAGTCGCGGCGAGTAGACCAGTATGGTCCACGCAGACCTTTGAAAAGGTCGTATATCGGTCATCGTCAACACGTTTTATGACAGCTAATATGCATCTATTAAGTTCTTCATATTTTTCTCCTCGGTATGATTTCATCCCAAATTTTGAAACAAACCCCGTTCAGTTCACGATATAGCTTGATGAGATTATCCTTCCAGGCATTTCATTTGCTGTGTCCCACAATTCCACATATTTTTTTTATAAATATTCAAAAACTGGATTATATCATTACCTGACCACTTCAAAGCTTTTGACTTCTCAGACAGGATGATAAACAAACACAAACACACTGTAACACAAACACAGCTCAGAAGCAGCTACTGTGATGATGAGGACGCAACTTTGCTGTAATTCGAGGCTACTCCCACTCTATTAGTAATAAGTCATGTTACTACGGAGTAGCGTGCTACTGGTGAGTTGAATTGAACATGTTCAATTCATTTAGCCACATTTGTTTTCATTCGCTAGTTGGACATGCGGGTGGCTACCACACTGTCACACTAAACTGCTACCAATAGCAGCGAGTAAAGTCGCACAGGGTAACACAGTCTTGAGAAGTGTACCACTTCGAGTGTCTCCACAATGTGAGGCATATTATTATCATCGACAGGAAAGAGAAAGACTCGAATATCTTCTCAAGTACCGTTCAATAAGTGGGGCAACTCAAGCCTTGGACTTATTCCCCTGGATAAAATGTTTTGGCTGTCGATGAAAAGCAAACAGCCTTTGGGAGGTTTTTGACATGTGTGTTTCTCATCCGATCCACCTTCCTTATACCTTGTTATCATCGGAGCAAAAATATTTAAATCCGCTACTAAGACATTCACCACAATTTCCATTGATCTCCCCCAAGATGATTTTATAATTAGCTGCTTTCAATTGTCAAGAAAAGCTACAAAGTGCAATGAGTGAGCTCAATGTTATGTATAAAAACTGTTTCAACTTGACATTGAACACTATAACATTTTTACTTAGCGGACATTTTTACAAGAATGAATGAACTAAACATGTCATGTCAAGGAAAATGTGTTGATTTCCACAACAATGTACAGGAATTAACTCTTTTCATTGTAAGCAGACAGGGATGTAAAACATGAGGTTAACACTTTCGTTGTTCTGTCCTCATTATTGAACATTTTTACATTAAGTTATTAAACGGAATCTCTAAGATTTTCTTAAGTTGAAGCATTACATATTTAATGTTGTGCATTGTTTTGATACATTTCAGGTAGACTTCTGTAGTTAATTATTGTTTTGTTAGCTCTTGATGTTTTACTCTATACCCTGATTTCGTTAGGAAGAACAGTAGAAGTTAGTTACTAAAATAATTTTAATATATTCATACGACAGGTCTTGTGATCTGCAGCTGTCACTTTTGATAGATATTATCAATACCAATAAAATAATTAATATAGTAAAATGTTATCACTTTTGGCCACAAAGAAATATGTTAACATTTTCTAAACTGTTCATAAAACCAAAATCAAACTCAAGCTCCCCTCACTAAAGAGTTTATTTTATTTTTAGTCACGTTTTCTGGAAGCTCTTTAAAAGTTTATCTTAACATAGTAAACTTTGCCTAGCTATTGGTGTTTATAACTAAATTATTGTGATATGAATTTATATTTAAAAAAATATACTTCTATGGAGAAATTACCAACAAAGAGAAACCAAAAGAAAACCAAGAGAGGACCAAAAGAAAAATATGTGTAATGGCTTCTGAGGTAAGATATTACGTAACATCATCTAGCTCTGCAGTGAGAACTAATGGCCCTCGCCTTGGCATTTATATCTAACGTATAACCAGCGTGATGTATTTTCATATTATTAAATAAATACATGTATGTATTATATTACTATATTTATGTGGTAAATATAAAAAATAAACTAACAAATAATTTATGATTTAGTTTTAGCATTTATATAAGTTAAAATACAACCGAGAATAATGTTGAGTGCATAGGCAGTAAATTAACATAATGTAAGATAACAAACACTTAGGAAGAGCGTATAATCTTTCGTCATCATTGTAAAACTCCACATCACTTTAATTGGCGCTCGATCACGGGGCTATAAATACCAATATTAAACCGCATCATTTTAATTGGCGCTCGATCACGGGGCTATAAATACTAATATTAAACCTTATCATTTTAATTGGCACTCGAACCGCATCATTTTAATTGGCGCTCGATCACGGGGCTATAAATACTAATATTAAACAGTATCATTTTAATTGGCGCTCGATCACGGGGCTATAAATACCAATATTAAACCGCATCATTTTAATTGGCACTCGATCACGGGGCTATAAATACCAATATTAAACAGTATCATTTTAATTGGCGCTCGATCACGGGGCTATAAATACCAATATTAAACCGCATAATTTTAATTGGCTATCAATCGCGGAACAATTATATCTCAATCAATCCGTAGTATTTTCATTGCTTGACTTTCCATCTTGTTTTAGATCTCTTTAAATAATACCTCTTTTCACTTTCTGAGATAGGTACATTTTTGTTATATTTGGAAGAATGTACAGGAAATATGAATAGAAACATATATAAAAAGGAACAAACACAGTATGCTTTTAGAAAAATAATACACAACACAAACGTTATATCAAGAGATACACATTTACATGAGGGTTTATATTAGGAGATACACATGTTCATGAGCATTATATTAGGAAATACACATGTACTATATGATTGTTGTATTGGGAGATACACATGTACATGAGTGTTTATATTGGGAGATACACATGTACATGAGTGTTATATTGGGAGATACACATTTACATGAGTGTTTATATTGGGAGATACACATTTACATGAGTGTTTATATTGAGAGATACACATTTACATTAGTGTTTATATTGGGAGATACACATTCACATGAGTGTTTATATTGGGAGATTACACATTTACATGAGTGTTTATATTGGGAGATACACATTTACATGAGTGTTTATATTGGGAGATACACATGTACATGAGTGTTTATATTGGGAGATACACATTTACATGAGTGTTTATATTGGGAGATACACATGTTCATGAGCGTTATTTTGTGAGGTATATAAACACGTTAATCTTGGAAGAGACACCTGTACTCTAGTGTTATCTTGGTGATACACACCAATAAGGATGGATGCAATCCAATGCAGCCAACTTAATGACTTGGTCAGATTCAAAAGTCACCGACTGATGAAAGGAATCATGTGAGACAGTAGGCAACTGCGTCATAAATAAAAGCTTCTAAAAATCCCGCTATTAGCCTAGAGGCTAAGTGTTGATATAATATTAAATAATTGTCCAGGCGTTCTCTTTATACTAGTGGGGGAAGGAAATAAGAACGGTAGAATTTCGAGTAAATGCAACAGCATTTGTATGGAAAGAAGAGTGGGAAACCACCTCAGTACACCCAGCAAGGATTCAAACCCCAACCTCCTTGTCACTAGCAAACCAGAAGAGATGAAATGGAAGCCTTTATATCATCGAGAGAGAAAAGATAATCTTCACACTCTCCGGTGACAGTCTAGGAGTCTCGTGGTGATATTTTGAGCCAGATGCCACCCTTGGCCGTTGTTAGTGGAGAAACGGGTGATAAGATCAGGGGCACAGAACTCTTCTCACAAATACTGAACTCGTATTTGGACAAGAGAGTCGCCAATCCCACTTTGACCTGCATGAGACCAAACCTCATTCCTGCAACAGGCACAAATCACACATCACAGTGAAAATTAAACCTCATTCCTGCAGCAGGCACAAACCACACATCACAGTGAAAATTAATAGAAGAGACTGGAAGGAAATTTACTTTTTAAAATTAACTTACCAAAGTGATACCAGTTTCAACTTATGGACAAAACAATAATTGGGGTCCTGTGAATAAAAACTGTTTGTCAAACTAAGTGTGATTCATCATCATCTAACTGTTCCAGCGGTGCTGGGTACAACGTTAGCGAGCCGCCTCCATTCCACACGATTCATGAATGTTTGGTTTCAATTACTTCTCTCCAGTTCTTGTTTCTCATCGCCACGTCACCAGTGATCAGGTCGATCCACCGCTTCTTGGTCCATTAGTCACAATATTTACTTTTATTCAAAACTTAGACTACAACATAATATAATGAATTATATTTGGTTTGGAGCGGGGCATGTACCTCAGTAGTTAATATAACCTGCATCGGACAGCATGTGGCATAAAAGTCAAGATCAACTTGTCTGGTTTGACAGTGACTGAGAGGTCTGAGTTTGAATCTCGGCTGGGTGTACTGAGGGTGTTTTATTTTCTAAATGGTTTCCCACTTTTACTCTACACAAATGTGGGTACATTTCCTCTAAGCTCTTTATCTTCTCCATCCAAAACCCATCATTGTAGTTTCAGGTGAAATGGAAGTGATGTAAACGGTAGTTAGTAAGAAGGTGTGAACTTACCAATACATATCCTGGGGCCTTCTCCAAAAGGCAGGTAAGAATATTGCGGGAAGGAGTTCTTGTTCTCCTTGCTGAACCTGTCAGGATCAAACTTCTCTGGGTCAGGGAAATACTCAGGATCGTGGTGTAGGGCGTAAGACGGGATCCTAACAAGAGTGCCCTTGTCTATGCTGACGTCTGTCCCGGGAATCATGTATTCCTTTGTACACATTCGTTCCAAGTTGGGCACTGATGGGTACTTGCGGAGGGTTTCTGTTTTAACAACAAAACACACTATATATATATATATATATATATATATATATATCGCTGGGCACTAAACATTTTAATGTGGATGCAAGAATAAATTAGTCTGACACCTTAGCTCATTTGGTAGCGTGTCTGCCTACTGAACTAAGGGTCCCGGGTTTGATTTATGGCATGGCCGAAAATTTATCGTTGATGAGAATGTGGGTTTACCCCTTCACATTGATAAATTAATGGCTCTGGACTGGATGTTGTGTATGTCCTTGTCTTAAGTTAGGTTATAAGGCATATGAAGCTACGAGAGTCCTAGCAAGTCGGTAGTGGAAAATATTTAGCTTGAATAAAAAAACTAACCCAGACCACAGGCTGGAAACAGTAATGGATAAAAAAAATTAAGAATAAATTATAATTTTTCATTGTTTTTAAAAAGTCATATAAATGGTAGTTCAACCTTACAATTTTATATTTTAATATATTTTACAAATTATTTATGTGTTTGCTAGCCTTGAAATTGTTGGTTCACTCAGAGGAGGATGAAGTGGCCATTTGCAACCCCTTACCCCCACCCCACCCCACCCCATACTTATTTTCACAACATGTGAGGCACAATTACAATAAAGCACTTAGGGGTATGATTTTTGAATTCGTAAGATAATTTTTAAGATAAAACTTGTTACTTATATTCATGATATTTATGTTTAACGCTATAGTACACATAAAAGTGCCCTGGTAAATTTCTGCGTGTACCTAACTAACTAAACCTCTCACCTTAAGGAACTGTAAAGTTCATGGCTGCCAGAGTTTAAGCTTAACATTGAACCCTATCCCACCGTTCAATCAATAACCTGACATCCAACCTCCTTTAAATACACTTTCACATTTTCCTGCCTTCATTATCCGGGCGTATCTAACTTCAGGTTTCCTAACTAAAATTGTATGTATTCACCTGTCATTGCCTATACGCACCACATGAGCACCCCAGTCTGCACCCTTGATTACCATTCATTCTCGTGTGTGTATCACTGGTTGCAAATATATTTTAATATAAAATGTTACAGTGGCCGAACGGTCTAAGGCGTCATTCTCGTGTTAGACTGGCCTTCTGATGACGAGGAGATAAGGTTTCAAACACTGTTTGGATCTATTGAGGGCAGTTTTCCACTCTACTTCCACGCAAATGTGGGTAGATTACCTCTTAAATGCTTCCTTACCCATACCTACCCCAGTAGAGTAATTATCATATCTGCATATAATCTGAACAGGAAGCAAGCCGCGGTGATAAAGTAAAGTATAAAGAGTTAAATATGTTATAAAATAAATCATCGGGCAACCTAACACATAAAATAATCCAGAAACAGAGGGATAAAACATTATTAGTTTAAACGAAGAGACTGTACTCACCATGAATAGTCTGCTCCAAGTAGGTCATACTTTGTATCACACCATAAGTAAGTTCTCCGCCATTCTCATCCAAAGCGTTGTCCACCTCCGCCCTAACACGACTCTGGATGTCCGGATTCACAGCCAACTCGTGAAGACAAAAACTGACAACAGACGATGATGTTTCATACCCAGCCACGAAGAACACGAAGCACTGAGACACCATCAGATTTTCTGTCAGCTCTGTCAAAACAACAACACACGTATGATATGAATGAGGAAGTAAAAATTTAGAGGAAATGTCTGTGCATTTTCATGGAGTCAGAGTTTGGAACCATTTAGAAAAATAAAATCTCTAGATACACGGCTAGGATTCAAACCTAGACCTCCCTACCACTGAAAAACCAGGCTAGACAGCACTGGTGCCTTTGTCCGAAGGCTCACCCTTGCAGAGAGTTACACTCGGTAGTTATATTTTCCAAACTTTGTTTTCAATGATCTCAAAAACAATTAATCATGTAAAGGTACACTACCAGCCTTATTTACAGCAATAAAACTCACCTAGATCACCATCATTGCCTTTGGTGACAATCTTGTCCATATTCTTTAAATAGTCATCATCTTTGCTGGCCACATCATCAAAGTCAACTTTGCCTTTATTCTTAAGTTTGATGAGCATCTGTAGAAAATCATTTCTTTCAACACCATTCTTCTCCCGATATTCAATAACATCCTTCACCAATGTGATGAACATATCACCATAATACGGCTTCCTCCCCCCTGGTATCAGTGATTTCACTACAGCCACTGCCTTCAGTATCGGAAAACAAGTTAGCGTTATTTGATTTAAGAATCCACCCGAGTTCGACATGAGTCCACGGCCGAACTTACGGAATCCAGTGTCAGGGTCTTTAAATGAATTAAAATGTGTCCCAAAAGCACAAGATCCTATGACGTCCGTCGAGAAGTGACCGATCAAATCCTTTATCTCAATGGATTCTCCCTTCTTTGCGGGTTCTTCTAGATATTTGACCATCTCATGGGAGCTTTCGGTGATCAAGCTAAACATCATCTTTATCTTACCGGAAGTGAAGGTAGGTGTAAGCTTCATGCGGAGATTCCTCCATAGGTGGCCGTGTAAGAAGAAGAGGTGAAGACCCAGGGGGTTTTTCTTCTCATCAACCGGCAGGTTGCGATCGTGGAAGTGCATAAAGTCCTTGGTGAGGAAATGCTTTATGAGTTCGGGATCTCGAAGAAGTAAAATAGGTGTAAATCCTTGAAAAATCCCACCAAACCTATGACCTTGAAGTTGTTTATAAAGTTTATCGTACATATGCGATATCGACATCTTTTGCATGATTAATTCCTTGACGTTGCCTGTCGGTAGAGTGGGTGGAATATAATGGACACCCCTCTTCTTCCAGTATCCATAGTTCCATGTCAAGATAGTGTACAGGATCACGAGGAGTGAGCCAAGGGCTACTGCCACTTGCAGTGTCCCCAACATTACTATTCGCTGCTTCACGAACACGCTGTGAATAAAAATATATTATATTTGAGTACCAGTGCTTATCACAATTTGTCCAAATTTGTTAGTTGTAGTTACACAGAATTATTGGTTTGATGTAACTTACAAATCATAGTATATTGAAATTGTATTTTTATAATAAAATCAAAGCTTGAATTTTACATAAAAATTATTGATGTCTTTAAAAAACTTAAACAATAGCTGGTTTACCTTTTAAAATGTATTGTATATACTGTAGTATATACAAACCTATGTTGAGTCAGTGATGTACCCAAGGTAAAGGAGGCCAAAAGGGTCTGGAACCCTCAACCTGCCCTCCCCCCGAGGACCTGGCCCTCTCCATATGCAGCCAACTTAAAAAATCCTATTCTTATTTAATTTTGAAATTTTAATTATGTTCTATGTGTGTTTTAGTTTGAATAAATAGTATTTTTTCGATTTTTTCTACAGTATCTTGGCTTGAAAAAATTCTGTAAACTAAGGCAGAGGTTCCCAAACTTTCTCGGTCCACGGCGCTCTTAGTGTCTCAGTCATTTTTTCAAGATGTCCCTAGGTCAAAATAAATACCTAAGAGTTCCGGTTGGTCCTAACAGTTTGGTAGCCGTTTGAAAAATAACACACATAAATTAAAATAACAAATAATATTTTTATTTCATTAGAAATTACCAATATAATTACTTACTAATGGGATGTGTGCACCAGTTGTGCACGGCAAGTTATTAATTTAAAATATCCTGCCCCTGTGAGTTTGTTGCGACGCCCGGAGCGCCGCGATGCGGTCCTAACGTGTATCAATATACCATGAAATGCTTGTTAGAGTTAAGTGATCCGGCATCTAACACAATTTCAATGTGTACTTGCACTGGTTGCAATAAGACGAGGGGGAGGGTAGATGGGGTTGTATTTGTACAATAGGGATGGTTGTGCGGGGAGGAGGGAGGGATACGACCAGAACAATGGATGGGAAAAAGAGGAACTTTCCTTTAGAGGCGCCTCTGATATAGCGACCGCCACTGGTTGAGAGTAATATTACACAAAGTATACATTATAATGTTGTTTGTTTCAACTTTTCAATGATTGACATGTATGTCTAAGTTGTGTAGTAATGTCTTATTCAGGAGTGACTATGAAACTAACTCTCCCCAAACCTGCATTGGTTAACATCATATTTAATTGTGATTAATTGTAATGGTAGGCAAATAAACAGGTTAAATCTTACTTATTCTATGGCATTAGGAACTCGAAAGTTAATTGCTATACTTACAAAAATACGCCACCTATCCCTATCTTCATCTAGTTCCATCCAGTCCACCTCATTACACCCCCTATCTTGATCTAGTTATATCCAGTCTATCTAATTACAGTCTATCCCTATCTCGAGCTAGTTCTATCCAGTCCACCTCACTAAAGCCTGTATCTTTCAGGTCCATTTTAATGTTATCCTCCCATCTACGTCTCTGTCTTCTCAATGGGTTATTCACACAATAACAGTTAATTTATTAAATTTATGTTTGATAGTTTGTGAACATTTTTTGTTTTATTTTATGTTTAGCAACATGGTATTTGAAACTGTTGATTGTTATGAAGTTGTGACAAGGAAAAATCATTGTTGGAAAGGGAATGAGGACATTTTTTTTATGAATTTGTAAACTTGAAAAATAAGTTAAATATCCAACAAAGTCTTATTTAATTCAAAAATAATTACACTGTAACTTTTTACTTGTGTGTAGGCCTATCTGCTAAAAACTATTTTATCCAGCCTATAAATAATTTAAGACTTTTGCAAGTGAGTTAAACATTATAGCTAATGTTTTTTTATAATGGTAGTATTTACATAAATCTGATACCTTGATTCAGTTGGTAGCGAGTCTGTCTATTGAGCTAAGGGCCCCGAGTTCGATTCCCAGCATGGCCAAAACATTTATCATTGGTGAAATGTTGGTTTACAGTGATGGGTTAATGTTCAGGGACTGGATGTTGTGACTGTTCTAGTCTATGAAGCTATGGCAGACCTAACAAGCCGGTGGTGGAAAATATATGGCTTGAATAAAAAACTGACCCAAATCACAGGTTGGAAACGGTGATGGATGTAAAGTAAAGTAAAAATTTCACTCTAACTAAAATGATACTTTTTAAAAATTGTTCACAACTTTATACCCTTCAAGCAGCTTTATTTTATTTCAATAGAAAATTTGAACACCCATACTTCCTAAATAGTTAGTAAGAATGTCATTTTAAAAGTTGTTGTGACATGTGAATAAAAATCAGTGATTAATGTATTTTCTGAGTGAAAGAACTGTCTACTAGAGCCAATATATCAGCAGATATAAAGTAAGAAAACTTTATATAGCATTTCAATCCCCCTTTCTTTAAAGATCTTCGCTACCACTGCTCTTACATTTAATGGAAACAAAACTGAAAATATTTACATGAGAACAATTCTGTATTTTACTTACATTACTTCGCTTAAAGGAGAATGTACGTTGTCCTGTACTTCTTGAAAGAGTAGTTTGTGTAATTTAGAGGTGAGAAGAGCTATTTAAAGAGTTTTAAGAACAATAGCAGGCTGAACTTTGGTCCATTGGAAGATTATATAAATCATATTCATTTGTAAAATGAAACTGTCAAGATTAACTTGTTTACATAAAAAATGAAGGTCCTAAACATTTATCATGATTAGATATAAATGATTAAATTTTTGAACGCATGCACGTAACAGATAAAAGTTTTTATAGCCCATAATGGTTAGACATAAAAGATATGTTTTGAACACGCATTAAGACTATCTAATTTACATAAAAGATGTATGTTCCATTCAGGATTCTCAGATATTATAAACAGTGGAGGCTCGTGTATATGAGCACATTTGCATGTGGACACCCAATAATCTGATTACAATTAATATACTATATTAGTTTAGAAACTTGATTAATCTACCTGAATTAATGTGATAATTTATTACCGTAAACAGTCTTATATTGTGATAGCGCTTTTCTGGTGTTTTTGGCAGAACTATGTGAGCGTTAGAATTATTTGTTACAGTTGAGGTGCTAATGTGCATGAGCATGATAGAATTACATAGCTCTTAAGGAGATTTAAGGGGAATCATGCTTCGGAACATTCTTAAAAAAAAAAAACTTTTTTCTCAACAAAACTTACTCTAATGTGGCTGTTTTAACTGGTGAAATTAGACGTATCAAAATTGTTCAGACCTATTCATTGCAATTGTTTGATTTTTTTTATATCTGACTTAATAACACCACTACTGTTCATTGTGGTGATGGTCGAGGTAGAAAGAATAGGGGAGGGAAAGATGAAAGCAATGACCTGATGGTGGGGTGTAACGAGGAGAAAGAAGTGCAGGAGCAGCTGCAGGTTTGGTAACAAGTGGTGCAGTGGTACGGAATATGAGATGGTGATCACGACAAGGACAGACAGGTACACAACTGGCGGGACAGTGAGGGGGGAGAAATTGAAGATAGTAAATGTTTCAAGTATCTGAGGAATATTGTAGAAAAGAGTGGAAGGAACAGCAGAGAAGTAAGTGAGAGAAGAAGACAAACAGAAGTGTGAGAAGCCTGATTTGGAGCAGAGACATGCCAACTAGGTGCAACGCCTATAGCCTACCAATATTGACGTGGGTAATGACGGAACAGGATAAGAACAAAACAAAATAGAGGAGAGTGAAATGAAATCTCTGAGAAGCAGGATCGGTGTGACAAAATCTGACAGGATGAGAAATGAGAGAGTAAGAGGAATAGTAACAAAAAGAGCCAGTTCAGGACAGGAGAGAGAAGGCACGACTAAGGAGGTATGGCCACGTGGGAAGAACGAAGCAGGAAAGGATGTTCAGGAGGATATTGAATAAGGACTTCGCTTAAGACACTTCTGCGCGGGTATACCATATATGACGTGCTTGACTACAAGTGATTTAACCCAAATGATGATCCTTCACCTGTATCTCCAGCACTACCGCCAAATAAGAGTATATGTTTCACTAAGGTCACAGCTCCTGGATAGATAGGAAGCTTGCCTTGTCTTATTCTCGCCATGTTGGGGAGGTTGTCAGTTGTCATTCGAAACCTAGCAGTATGTACTGAGAGTGTTTTCTCCCTAAATGACTTATTATTCTTCCTACACATAAATCAAGGCACACTTAATACAACATTCTCCTCCCAACAACATTGAAGTGTGGAAAGATTGGGGGTTGTATTACAAGGTTCAAAAACAATTTCATGTTTAGCTTTCTAATATCTGTTCAGTCTAGTCGAATATTTACACATAAGAGAAAGGAGTGCGGAAGGTACAATATAAGGGAAATGTTTCCACATTTGCGCAAATTATGTTACAGTTCCTCTAATCTGCTTTAATGTACATATTATAATCATATGGTAAAATAAGAAGAGTGGCTTTAATTTGATTAAAAATGTGTTTATTTTTATTATACGCTTGTTAAGTGTAAAAACGGGTCTATTGTTAATCAGCTCTCTTTATATTGTTATATTTTGTACTCAACATGGTCAGACTCCACATTTAGCTACGCTAGTTGGGTAGAAATGAGGAAGAGGCATTTAGAGGGAGAGTGGAAAACCATTTAACTAAAATCACTTGGTATACACAGCTGGGATTCACACCCAGCCACTCATCACAGGTAACCGGTAACAGACCAGATTGATGTTTAGTCCACGGATCTAACTAACTTCTAGGCGCTATATTACATACACAATAAACATTTCCAAAACTAATACATTAACCTACTTCTATGAACGGCAGCGAACAGAGATTATTTAAGCAGATATTAGGACCACTCCAAATTAACATAAAAGTCTGAAAATTTTACATTTTGTAATGGAATTCTGGAAAATGGAGGAGAATTTTGTAATTGTCGAAGCCAGAATTTTTTTTCGAAGCAAAGTAAAAGCTGGCATTTGTTTCAAAGAGCCAAGTCGAAGTTTCAAAGCACACCCCAAATATTGAACTTTATTTGATGTATCAAGTTAAATAAAATACAACATTAACAAAAATTTTAGAACTTCGATTCTGCTAGAGGAGTATGTTATATATTCAATTTTGATTCACTTCAAATCGAAAGAGTGAACTTGACCAACCCTGGGGTTAAGTATGAATCAGAGAATTTTTACTGGAAAGATTTATTTAAATGCAATATTATACTCAGATGCACTCACAAATGTACAGGTTCTAGATGTAATATGTACAAACAATACTCGAATCCATCATAAATATCCTATTTAATCACTGGGTATAAAATACAATAATTATAAATACATATTAATACTCTTAAACAATCAACCCCTGAAAGAAATATTTCATTCTCTTTAAATCTTTCATAAAAAATAATCAACACATTCATTCTTTATAAAATAAACAAAAAGACAAAGTTTAAGAGATAAACAGCTTGAAATGTACCTTTTGTAGGAAAGTTCCACGATTAATTAAAAAGTAAGTATATGAGTCTATACTTGTTTGAAAACATAATAATGAGAAGTAAAATCAGATAAATGACAACTATAGTAAAATGGAAGGCCTGTTGATCCAACAAATTTTAATCTAATATAAAGGTTATTTGGAATAGAGCACTGGGCTAAATCATTGTTTAAATTAATAGGGACAGCTGGCACACTTACGTTGGTAACACTGGAGTAGAAATTGTTTAGATAGAACACTAAAAAACACAAACATATTTTTAAGGAGAAGCTTTCAGTCACAGACAGCTTCATCAGGTCAAGAGAGTGACAGTGAAAGCTTGTCCTTAAAAATGTGTTAGTGTGTTTTTTAGTGTTCTATCTAAACAATTTCTACTCCAGTATTACCAACGTAAGTGTGCCGGCTATCCCTCCTAATTCAAACCAATCTAATAAAAATAAAATTTGCTGATGAATATATAACAAAACATTAATCTACTCCTGACTCTACAAAACCTATAAATAGTCATTACTTTGGCAATCATCATCCTGCGGCTTGTTACAGTTAAAACTTTGAATCCTACTACACGTCCAAAATTGAGACCACCGGTCCCCTATCTGTGTCACAGTTTCCAAATTTGACAATAAAGTTCGGATTTAAATCAGGCCTCTATGAAGATGACCCCTCCTTGGAAGAGAGTATATTAAATATCTGTGCCACTGTTTCCCGACGTGCCAACTTGTGTTTTCTGCTGTGCCATAGTTTGATAAATATACACACATTTAAGTGATAGTCAGCGCTCGAATAAAATATGTTTCTCTCTTTTTAGAGGTTGGTTTTATCTTTCTCTTGTATCTACTTATTAGTTTATTAATTCATGTTTGTTTTAAAATATTATTTTAACCATTGGGAGCTATTATAATCCCTACAATTTAGGGCAAATATGTGTAAAGCAAAAGATACAGGAAATAATGAGAACATTTAATGGTTTACTTTATTATAAAATTATTTAAACATTGGACCAACCTCATTTTTAAACATGTAAGGGTTTACGTTTCCTATTATTATGATATAGCCCTACCTCGTGGTTTTATTTTGTTAGCAAACAAAATTTATTAAAATCTATCATATTTGAACCAAAAAGCTAACTTAACTGTGCATGGCATACAACCCTACCGGTATATATAATGGAATTGCAGTAGATAAGTAAGTTTAGAACATAATATATGTATTTCACTGTTGATGGTGACAGATGCGAAGAATATCGCTGTTGGGATGCAAGAAGGCAAACAAAAAAACTTCAATATTCCGGCCATTACCAACCAACCAAAGGAAATACACTATTTATTCTTAATTACAAAATATAAGTGGTGAGCAACATTCCTGATTTCTGGAGAAGAGAAAATATTCTGATCTTTAGCAGATTTTTTAGGGAAAAAATATATATATTTATGGTTTAGTTTTACTTTGTGAGTTAAAATATATTCTTGTTATAGCTTTAGTTATGTGGCAAATAGTACCTCCCTTGGGCTTTCTTAGATTTAATCCAAACTACCAGACTTAAATTAACCATGTCATAATTTAATAACAATGCATTTTTGTATATAATAAGGAACCTTTCTTATTTTTGAGTGGGGTGGGTGAGAGGATGTTTAGTGACCTTTCCAAAAATCATTATCGGGAGACCCCCTTGAAAAAACCCCATCAAATAATATAACAAGACGGTAGGTAAAGGTACAAAGATCTGAACTGTACTATTAAGTCCCAGAGCACCCTTCTCTGCTTTGGACGACACCCTGGATCTCAATGTACACAAATATAAGGCTTTTATTTTCACCAGGCTTGTGGAGAGTTTAGGAGTCAAGTTCAAATCCTGAATTTTAAACTCAAAAATTGTGAGTAGTTATAGACTAAGCCACCGTCTCTTGTGGTGTCATGGTAATGAACAATTCTTTATGATTATATACAAACATTTAATTATTATCTTAGTTAGTTAAAACATGTAAAAAAAGGTTAGAAAAATTGCAACAGTCCAATTTCTTTAATTCGTTTAAAATTTTAAATCAGACAAATGTTTACAAAGCTCATTAGGAGTTTAAATTTGCTTTTTTTTTTTTTTTTTTAAGTATTAT
>CABFWB010000348.1:210131-260620 GCA_902151455.1 Timema bartmani | reverse complement strand
ATATATATATATATATATAAAAAGATGTGGGTCTCAAATATCCTTAAGGATTCGAGGGTCCCAGCCCTAATCTTATTGATTATTCACAAACATTCATTCGCTAAAAAGTGAAAGTACTTTTTATACTAAAATAATACATTTGATTAAAATCAAATATTTCTAAAAGAAGAATTTGTTTAAATATTAATTACCTCAAGGTTTTTGTATTATATTTGGAAGAAGTTATAGAAAAGGTGGATAGAAACATTTCTTATACATTCTTCCAAACATAATACATTTTCCTCAAAGCAAAAAGAGGTTTTCCTTATAGAGATGTATCATATATTCTTAGGGTTTTTGGAACAGAGCACTTGGCTTAGTCATGATTAAAACTAGGCGGGACAGGTTGAACACTTAAGTTAGTGATACTGGAATGGAAATAGTTTATAAAAAAACATTGAAAAACACACACATCTTTTAGGACAAGCTTTCACGGTCACAGACAGCTTTTGGTGTTCTTGGTTGGACTTCAATGTTGATTGTCCAACAGCCTGTGAGCATCAGTCTACTCTCGTAACCCGAAGAAACTGTCTGTGACAGTGAAAACTTGTCCTTTAAAGATGTGTTTGTGCCTGATTTTTTTAGCCTTCTAACTAAACAATTTCTATTCCAGTATCACTAAGGTAAGTGTGCTGGCTATCCCCCCTAATCTGAACATTAAATATAACTAGATTACAAAATTTGGGAGGTGTTTCTTACATTTGTTAATCTCCTAATAAATGCTGAAATTATAAAAACATTAATAAAATGATCTTCATGAAACAATTTACTTATAATAGTATTTAAAAACAGACAGGTTTAAAAAAAATGTATTGTTTGGGAGGGATGGAAAATTATTTTATTTAATAAACAATGAAAGGAAGATATCGAGGCAAGGCCTATTCACTTACTAGAAAATTATAGGTCCAAAATATCACAGTTAAAACACAATAACAAACATCAGGCCCCTTTTTCACCAGAGGAAATTAGAACATTGACTGGATTACAGCTAGAGGTTGATCACTATAACTAAATATAAACATGAAATAAACCTGGAATTTCACAGTAATAAATTGTGTTTAGGATTAGGGATATGCCCTTCGAATGCCTCAAACCCTTTAGGACATTCAAGAGTTAAGGATTTGGAAAACATTTGTATTTGAAATTTGCCAATTTCATTTTTCTCCCTTTTGTATTTTTTTTGTTTCCTCTTTTATTAAGTTGTGCTGTACATTTCACACACCTCCCTGATGAGAACAAAACCTAGGTCAAGGGATTGGGCGGTAATGATCAATTTTATTCAAAAGACAGACAGAAATTACATTTTTTTAGCATCGAGTCTTACTACCTATTTGGGTTATATGCTTATGTACTAATTAAGCTAGTGGTTTTAGGGATTGTTAAGGTTATATTTAGAGGAAGTGTACCCACATATGCATGAAGGGAGAGTGGAAAACCGCTTTGAAAAGATACCCTGAGTACACCCGACCGAGATCCAAACCTTGTTCTCCCCGCCATCGGCAGTCTAGACTCTAGTCTACTGCAAGAGTAGAGCATTAGACCACAAGGCCACCAAAGCGAGCCATTACCTCTTTGTCCAGTGGCAGCAATGTAAAGTGTGAACTGTGTTATTTTCACTATAAAAGCCATATTGTGTTTGTTACCTTTTATATCTTTCTAGCCATCTATCCAGTACCTTCTTACATATATAACAAGATTTTTGAGACTACTGTAATTTTATGTATTTTTTAAAATATGTGGTGAATTTAAATTATTTTTTAGAGCTATTATATGAATCCTACTAGCAGTTTAGTCCCACATCGTAGGGAAAAAACCTCTCATATAAATCCTTGGCCCTTAATT
This sequence comes from Timema bartmani, assembly GCA_902151455.1. Classification (NCBI taxonomy): domain Eukaryota; kingdom Metazoa; phylum Arthropoda; class Insecta; order Phasmatodea; family Timematidae; genus Timema; species Timema bartmani. Next base: position 258,739 of record CABFWB010000348.1, on the reverse strand, counting down.
TACCAATTAATGCTATCAAAATCAAAATTGAAGAAAAGAATATCAGACCAATGTGGCAGCAAAGTTAACCTTTCAAGCCTATAATTTTTCCAAGGATTCGAGATTCGAGTTTGAGACAAAGTGGGTTTGACCCATCTCTTGTGTTTTATGAATATTTTGGATACCAATCTTGTTAGCGCACAACAGCAATAAATGGAATCCAAATAACTTTTTTTTTTAATTTAATGTACACTTTCTAAACCGACTGAATATATCAGTATACCACGTATACACAATCTTAAATCTAATAAAGACACAACACCTAAACCCCTGCCCATTAATTCCTCAATGTGAAACAGGAAACCCACGTTTCACCAGAATAATACATTTTTTGGTCCATGTCAGTAACTGAATCTAGACAATACAAGCTATTGACCCAGCTAAGACGTCAAACTAATCTAAATAAGCTTTACTTTACATCCTTTACTGTTTCCAGCCTGCGGTATCTTCATGTGCCTTACAATCAAACTTAAGACTAGGACAGACACAACATCCAGTCCCCATTAATTCATCACTGTGAAAGGGTAAACCCACATTTCCCCAATGATAAATTTTTCGGCCATGCCGAGAATCAAACCCGGAACTCTTTGCTCAGTAGAGACACAAGCTACCGACTGAGATAAGGTGCCGGATTAATCTAATATAAATAAGCTTCAGTCTACAAATCATTCATATTCTCCAAACCTATAGTTGAGCCAGGAAGATGATCTTGATACTTTTAAAGTTTCACCGCCTGATTACCTACCATGCTTGGTACTCGTGGCCAACACCCTGTACGGCGTGAGCTTCAAGTCGAGATTTTCCCTCCTCAACAACTTGTCCATCAGGGTTATCATCTGTAAGATGAGCTGGTCTTGACGCAAGTCATCACCGTGCTTAAAGATGGCCACATACTCCGTCCCCTCCGTCGTCAGGAAACTGAGTCTGGACGGCATCATCGCCGATTTGAACAGGGTCGCTCTAGAGTAAATACCACATAAATGGGTGAACACATCAAACTCAGTCCTTTGCACAAGTAACCATATGAAATCCTAGTGGGGGGTTGCAAGCTAAAGTTACAGTTGAGTTTAAGAATTAGTACTATAAATTTTCAATTTATTTGTGAAAATTCCAAATTTAATTAATCTGAGTAAATTTTAAGATATTAGTTTGTAGTACAAAGAGTCACACAACTTGTACAGCAGAGTATATTATACCCGCCTCGTCTGGCGTAGTTGGCTAACACGCTAGTTTCATGTTGAGCTTGTCTGCCGAGAACGGAGAGATCAAGGTTTGGATCTTGATCGGATGAACTGGGGGTGGTTTTCTCTAAATGGTTTTTCACTCTTCCTCTATGCAAATGCGGGTTCACTTCCTCTAAATTCAACCTTTCCCATTCCTAACCCATTAGCGTAATTAGTACTTAAGCATATAACCCGAATGGGTAGTAAGACGCAGTGCTAAAGGTTTATTTAAACATCCGGATGTGATATAATTTTTCCCCCAGAAAAAATTTTTATTTTTATGCTTATAGTTTATGCATGGCTCTATTAAAAAAGTCAACTTGAATTATTTAAAGTACAAATGCTGCTAAAAATTTCCCAAACTCAAACTATGTTTTCCTCAAAAATCAATGTGAACTAGATTTGAAGTAAAAAAGTCCATTAAAAACTAGAAAATAAAATAATGTTTCATTTACTAGCTAAAGGAATTTTTTTAACATTAACTTAGATAGGTTGTAAAATTTTATTCAGTTAATTTTTTTTTAGCACCGCGTCATACTACCCATTCAGGTTTTATGCTTTTTCTGTTAATTTAAGTCTTTATGTTCCTCTATTTATTTACTCGTCCAAGAAATAACATATTTTCCAACTAAAATGCATTTTACATCGTATTGGCCGACATACTTGTCTGGAATGATGCCTTTTATGTGAACATCTGGATCCAAGGGAAAAGGCATGGGTTCAAAGCTGGCAAAGTTCATCTTGAAAGCTTCAGGATCTGCCAGTAAGGCTTGCAACCTTTCAGTCTGAAAATACCAACAATTCAAGCATTGAAACAATATTACAGATTCTAACTTCACCGTTAGCCATCACCTTTCAAGGCTCCTGCCAAGCCTGTAACTATTTCAGTGTGACCTTGTCTGCTCATATAGATTTGGAGTTAAATTAATTTAACTATTTGTCTGTAAATTGAAGCTATTTTAAATACACTCATTGTTGGAGCACGAAATACCTCACGCATCTGCCTAGGCAACAAAAGTTTTATTTATCTAATTGAATTTAGACCAATTATTTCATAATTTAGTCTATCGCAGTTTAACTATTAGTCAATACTTTTTTTTGTTGGCCTATTGAAGCAAAGATCCTGGGTTTGAATTCGAGCAGGGCTAAAAGGTTGTCATTGGTGAATTTACAGTCAAGAGTTCTTATTGTTAATAAGTGAATAAGACACATCTTCAACTATGACTTTCTCACAACACAACAAATATATCACAGCTAGTATTTATAAAGACGAATCAATTACTAACCTTCTTTTTCCTGTTTCCACTCTCCCTTGCAACTTTCTTAACGAGTTTCACCAACTTGTCAATGAACGTCTGCTGCCTGGTTAAAAATGCTCGCCGCCTCTGCCACTCGGTGTCGCCTTTCAGCAGGGTCTAGATCAATACATCACATATTCAGGAACAGTTGGATGTGTGGAATGAGGTTTAGTCTAAATATGAGAGGGTGTGCCGAGGAAGTGTTAAAGATGGGTAGTGAAAGAGTGGGATGAGAGCAGAATTCAAACCTGTGAAATGAAATTGTTGATAACTAGTATAGGAGTGAGAAGAATGGATATGATAATAAATGAAAGGGTGAGAGGAATAGTTGAGGAGGAGGACCAGATAGAGACTAAGCTGGTACAGTAATCCTATTTCTCATAACGTCATCTAAACTAAAAAGCTAAAGACATTATAGAACACCGTATCTCAGTTAATTAAGGTGAGTCGTGTACTTGCCTGAGAGAAAGTCCTCATTACGGTGAGGTACATGTCTCGCACTTTGCTGTCTTGTTTGACTGCAGGTTCCTGATCTTCACATTCGATCAGAAGGTACCTTCAAACATATAAAATAGTATTTTGTTCAGGTTAAGGAAGGCTCACACTCACCAGTAGAAGTAATGGGCCTATTGTCGAGTTAAGGAAGGCCCACACTCACCAGAAGAAGTAATGGGCCTATTGTCGAGTTAAGGAGGGCTCACACTCACCAGAAGAAGTAATGGGCCTATTGTCGAGTTAAGGAAGGCCCACACTCACCAGAAGAAGTAATGGGCCTATTGTCGAGTTAAGGAGGGCTCACACTCATCAGTAGGAGTAATAGGGGGTCTAATGTCAAGTTAAGGAGGGCTCACACTCACCAGTAGAAGTAATTGGCCAGCGTGGAGTTTTGGCAAGCCCGCTGTATTAGGAAGGTGGCAAGATCCATGTGGCTAGCCGTGCTGGTGTTATCCAAGGGTGTCATGGCAGTGGTCAGACTTTCAACCAAAGAGCTTGAGCGTGCCAGTGGTATGTTCTCTCCTCTGCTACCTTGTTGGAAGCTCGTGGACTTCTTGATGGCCGCAGGGTCTACAGTGGCTTCCCTTCCTTCCCTTTCCTTGCTACAACAAACACCGCAAATAACAGAATGAAACACGAGAAACGCCAAGTGCTCGCCAAGCACCAACACCAACACAGTTGGCCAAGAAGAGGGTTATATTAAGATATATTTCCCTACTTAATCCCTCCCCTGCTCAGTGCTACTTTACTCCTCAAGAGGAGCTGTCAATAGGGCTGGGACATTAAAACCCTCAAAGCCTTTAGGATATTAGAGATTAAATAATACATTTTATTAAATTTAATATAAAAAAAGGAAAATGGCGCCAAAGGGCTATTTTCAATTAACATTGAAAAAGGACAAGAGGGCAAGGCCTACACATGTACCAGTAAATTGTAGGCCTCAGAGTGCACAGTTAAAGCACAACTAAACACGTAATTATGTAATTTGTGGGGTACATCAGTCCCCTTCTTCAGCAGAATGTGATGCAGATGTGTTTTAAGGTGTTTTCATTGTGAAATTCGAGGCCTACAGTTTTCTTTCAATTCCTTTCTTAACATCCATTTCTTGTTTCAGCCTGTGACCTGCATCAAGTTTTTTATTCAAGACATATATTTTTCCGCTACCGACTTGCTAGGCCTGCCGTTGCTTCACATGTCTTATAATCTAACTTAAGACTAGGGCAGACACAACATCCAGTCCCCGGACGTTAATTCATCACTGTGAATGAGTAAGCCCACATTTCATCAATGATAAAGTTTTCAGCCATGCCGGGAATCAAACCCAGGACTCTTAGTTCAGTAAAGAGACACGTTACCAACTGAGCTGGCTGAGGTGTCGGATTTATCGTTCTTTCAATGTTCAATCTAAAACTTTAATTTTTAACTTGTTTTAAAGCTATTTATTGGTGGTTAAGTGCCAACATTATTATAGGACATACATTACTACAAGATGCTAGATAGTTAAGTTAACACACAAATGAATACAAAAAAGTTTAACATTTAGTGATTATTTCCATTTTATTATTAATCTATTATATTTCTATTTCTTCTTATGTTTATAATTTTTTCCGAGATTGAATTCAAGACTCAGCATTTGTAAATAAAATGAATATACAAATCCAAAATTCGGGTTCATAGAATAGTGGATTCAACCCAACTTTAGTTGTCATAGATACAATTTTTAAGGATAACACACATTTCTAAATTACTTGAGATCGTTTTCAGGTCTGTCCTACAATTTTTAGATTAATCTACAGTCATATTAAATAATTACTAATCATCGTAGCCAGGTGAAAAGTCATTTAAGTCAATTTTCTTGCTCATACAAAGTCGGAGGGTTTGAAGTAAAACCCAGTAACAGTTCAGATTTTTTGTGAATTTTGTGCAAATCTAAAACTCAAATTATTTATTGAAATATCTCAATAACTTTTATATGATATGATTAAAATAAGGAGGGATAGTCGGCACACTTACCATCCTGATACTGGAGTAGAAAGAGCAGTCTGTGGCAGTGAAAGTTTCTCCTACAAGATGTGTGTGTGTTTTTTAGTGTTCTAACTAAACATTTTCTACTCCAGTACCACCAAGGTAAGTGTACTAACTATCCCCTCTAATCCAAGCCATGACTTATCCTAGTGCTCTCTTCCAAATAACCTTTTAGATGACCTTGAGAACACACTCATTGATTAACATAAATTATAAATATATTTCTCTCTAAGTAGAATAGTGGTCAATTTAGCTTTCCATGAAGTCATCTGTATTAAAGTATTCTGCTGCTGTAAATTTGTTATTACAAATTAGTATACATTAGCCATTTATAAAGAAGTTGGAGTTGGAGCCAAAGGCTTTGTCTACCGATTCCAAAGCCCTGCAAATTACATTACTTTACCATGTATGTTGGCTCTTACCCCATAGTGCGTTCTATTTGCGTCTCCTCCACTGCAAGGGGCGGCACAGGAGTCTCTCGGCCTGGGAACAGCCTGTTGTAGCCTTCGTGGATCTCATCAAAATTCTCATACTTGAGAGCCTGGACGAGTTGCACAAGGTACAGCAACAGATCCTACAAGCAACACACACGACAACGATACTCAGGTTATCTGTGTTGCAAACAGTCGACTGCCGCCATATTGCCTTCAAACAAACAGTCACTATGCTAAATGATGATTGTACAAGGTTGTAGATTAGTTTGCGCAATGTTTAGTGACTTTTTGTTGAGTGGAGAGAGAGAGAGGTTGATTACCTGTATAGAGAAACCTGGTATGAGCCCAAGAGCCTAACAGAATGTACAGTCCAATTGTCAAAGGAAGAACCTTATCTGACATCCATAGAAATTAATAGCTCTACTTTCAGGTATTCATACGTAAAGTCATGTGACATGCTGCTGCCACTTTTGAAATATGTTATCAATATTGACCATAAAAATATGTGTGTGTATTTTCAAAAAGGTCCTTTTTATGATAACTAGGCCATAACATGGTGATCAGATGGTCTAAGGAGTCATTCTTACAATAGACCGGATTGCCAATGATGGGGGGGGGGAGAAGGGTTTGAGCCCTGGTCAAGTGTACTGAGGGTGTTTTTTAATAAATGGTTTCACTCTCCCTCCACGCAAACGTGGATGGCTTTCTTTTGAATTATACCATCCTCACTCCTATCATTTTAATGTTAGTATGTGGATAGTTCGGACAGGTGGTTTAAGACACAGCATACCTAATAAACTGGATACTAACAAATTCATTCCAGGAATGATGATAAGAAGAGCAGATTAAAATAAAACATACCCACATTAGCATGGAGGAAGAGTGGGAATTTTTTTAATTGAAAATGACATGTAGTAAGTCCATCCCCGGGATTAAAGGCTCAACTTGCTCAACTTGCTCAACTTGCTCAACAGCAATCAAGTGCAATGCTAGTCTACCTCCTCTAAGGACTTATGTCAAAATCCTGGCTTAAGACCAGGATGTTATCAAACTACTGCTAGCCCAAGAGCAATGGTAGAATCACACACAATATTAGAGCAGCTGAAGATACCCGCATTGGTGGTCACGCAGTATGAGGGCCATCATTACAGCTCTAATTACTCAAGCTAGACATGAAATGCCATCACTACAGTTCTAACTACTCAAGCCATCAATCGTCGAGATTCCTGACCTCGTCCGGAGCCTGTTTGAGCCTGGTGACAGCGTATCTCCTGACAGCCGGGTGTGTAAAGTTGGAACTGAGTAGTTCGAGGGCATCCTCTACGTCCATGGGGGCCCACTGCTGCAAGAGGTCTAGAGCTTGACGGGCCTCCCCTGACAGCCGCCAGTTAACGCACTTGAGGAACTTGGTCAGAGCCTGCCAACATTCATAGTCACACACTGTTGCCAACAACTACACCAGGATGCACTGTATTTTATTCAAACAAGCTTTCGACACATGGAGCTCTGGTCCCAATACTCATAAAATAGAGCTCTACAATTTTGAGCATAAATCAATAAGTAATAAAGATAGATATTTAGATAAAAAAAATTCCAAATATTTAAACTACAATCTAAGTATTTAAATTTGTTTTACATGAAAACTATTTTCTCATAACTCTATGAATACAAACACGACAAATAATGTTTAGCTAAAATTAATATAAAGTCAAATTTGGTGCCAATGTGTAGCTGTGTTTTAAAAAGAATTCAAATTAACTGAAAATATTAGTTTATTTGAGGACTAATCTCATCCTAGCAGGTTGTACTTAATGGAATTGTTGATGATAATATTGTTTGTTATGTCATGAAAATGCTACAAATTGTTTCATTATTTTAAATAAAAACACAAGCATGTGCAGATAAACTTTGATCGTTCCCAGTTTGAAGAGAGTTAGGGTCGAGTGTTATTGAGGGGACTACAAACCTTGAGGTATCTGGTTCAGTACCAGGTGTGGATGGGTTAAAGTATTAAAATGAGTGTTTATGAGCTCAACCATACAATAATATTTGGCAATACTTTGTCCCAGATTGAGTTAATTTATAAGTCATCTGCAGATGTAAAACATTATTTTTTAGAAATTGCACATTAAATACCTCACCCCCAATATGAATGTATACAAAGTCAAAAATGAAATCTGGCCATGGGAATTGAACCAATGTTCCACCAGTGAGCTATCTATGACTCACCCCATGCTCGGTGTATTTTATTAGTAATAGCTTAAGACAGTTTCTGTGATGAGCGTATGAGATCATCGGCTACTTAAGACTATCAGAAACAGATCGGCATCCATGCTGTCGCTTGTACAAGTTTAATTTTTCATGGTTGGCGTTAAACACAATTGGGTGATAGCTAATTAATAGAACAATGATGTGCAAAGCCCAAGTTCACAGGTTGGATTCCCGTGCCAAGGTGCAATTTTTCATCTATATTTAAACTAGAGCTGGGTCGAATCTACTATTTTACAAATCTCGAATCCAAATCTTTATTTTATCAACAAATCCCAAATTTGAATCCGAATCTTGGGGAAAATGATGGACAAAAGCAGACATATAAATATAGTGGGATGATATAGAAGGGAAATAGCTAAATGGTAAAAAAAAATTTGCTATAATCCATTTATTATAACGTTCATACATCCGGTAAAGTGTTAAATTAATGGTACAGGAATTTGGTTATTAAGTCTGTCCCCCATTATAATGAGTCTTACCCACCAAAAAGGCGTATTAAAGCTATAAAACAAATTACAATTCAAAATTTGAAAAACAATTTATTTTTTTAAGTATGTGAGTCTCGAATCAGATATTTTTTAAGATCCTAAAATCTCGAATATCCTTAAGAATTCGAGGTATTCAAAGATTAAATGATTTAAAGGTCCATCCCTTATTTAAATTAATTCCCACAGTCAACCGTTACAAATACTAACCTTCTTCTGGTTGCTGAGGTAAAATCTGAACTTCCAGACCAGGTCTTGCTCCTCAGTGGTGAGCTGGGTGGTGGGAGGGTACGCCACAAGGGTGTTCAACACGTCGCGCATCATGGCGTTGGGTTTGAGGTCCTTGTCAGACACGCCACTGCGCAGACTGCGGGCCAACTTGTGGTGCTTGCTCTCCACCAAGTTCTCCTGACACCCACACAAGGTTAGGAGCTTGTAGCACAATGCGACCATTCATATAAACACTTTCATCAATAGTCGCACGGCGCGGGTTGGTCCAAATAATCTGGGAGCTCTTAAAATTGCTTCAAAAACAAGGTTTTATAATAGAGGTGTATTTTCTAACAGTAAGATTTAGTTACTTCCCAACTTATCAAATATATATCTACCCATTTATTTTGTCTTTTTTTTTTATGTGTCTTTCTTAATATGAAAATGTAATATTTCTGACAATTTATAGTCATATGAAAATAAGCAAGTGATCAGCCGAGAGAAGTATGAAGAGATTGATGTAACATTAATTATAGCAAAGTTGAGCTTCCTTAGCATACATACATCTGGCAACACTGATGAGTTTGTATTCCTTGCTCCACATCTAATTACCTCTTCGATCTCTCGGCAAATGTACAATTAATTGCATGCAAGTTTAATGAGATATTTTGTGGATACTAAATGGGTAATCATCAAGTATTTAATGTAGTTTGGAATAATTTTATTAATGTGATCTTTAAGTGTATCATTTTATTGGGTTGCAATAACAATTCTCCATTTCACATGGCAGGCTCAGGAGTGGAGCGACAATCCGGCTTTGGTTCTAAGGGTGGAGCGGCGCTCCGGTTGATTATAAGCATAAAATATAATTTTCTCTGGAAATTAAAGTCTTTTGTCTTTAAATATGGAGGAATGGAACTTATATTTTCAATCTCAATTTAGAGTAATTGAAAGTTAATTAAATCAATGCTAAGTCACAACATAAAGATGTCCCTTTAGACAATAATGACGTTAGTAAGTGAACCTGACCACCACCACAAATAAAGAGCTCCCACACTCCTACATTTGTGACTACGCCCCTGGACATACTTTGAGGACTTTCAAAAGAACTTAAGAATGAGTTGTTTCAAAACTTTTTCAATTGTAAATGTTTAAGAGAGCCGACATTTATAGTGTTTTAATGAAAATCATTTTCTAGTGGATTATGTTGTATGTTCTTTAAAAGTTTAATGGTAAAACAATATTTGATTAGCAAAATAATAAAAATGGCCATAAAAAAGGTGCAAATACTTGTAAAGAAGGTAAAATTGTTCAGATAGTTTGAAGTTGGATGGTTATTCACCACTAGTTAACTAAATGATAAATAAACTGCAGTGTTTGATATGTTTAAAAATACTGTTGATTCGTTGATGCACGAGCAGACATCTTGAATGTTACTTGGTTTCTGAGTGTAGAGCAAGGTAAAGAAACCTTTCAAGAAACAAGGGGAAGACTAACAAAATAAAAAGGGGATTGGGAGGTGATTGAGGCAAGGAAATAGAAGAAGACAAAATTAGTTAAGGCAGACCACGAAACATATTTTTTAAGAAAGGAATAAAAAAACCAGCAAGTGTAACAAAGAGCAATATAATATACTGTACTTATATATATATATTTTAAATCCATTACTGTTTCCAGCCTGTGGCCTGGCTCAGTTTTTTTATTCAAGCCATATATTTTCCACTACCGACTTACTAGGCCTGCCGTAGCTTCATATGACTTATAATCTAACTTAAGACTAGGACAGGCACAACATCCAGTCCCTGGCCATTAATTTATCAATGTGAAAGGATAAACCCCTATTTCCATAAATGATAAATTTTTGGCCATGTTGGGAATCGAACCCAGGACCCTTAAGTAGGCAAATACACTACCGAATGAGCTAAGGTGTCAGATCTAGTGTAAACTTTAAGTTAAAAAAGTTTTTTTTTTTAATCTTTTAGTGTTAATGTGTTAGCTAATAAGTTATTTAAACTAACTAAACTAAGGAAATGTTAAGAAAATATAGGGTAGATAATAATAACCACATCTAGTGCATCAAGCAAGCTAGCACTCGAACCTAAATTTGTCGCTGATAAATGGTATTGGAATCTCCACAAACTCTACCTGCCAATGTGAGCGCCACCAAGCCCCTAAACAAGGACTTGACACCAGAAACGTGAGAGCTACGTTGGCAAGAAACGCCTGTGCCAGCATCATGCCGACTTGAAACTCTAATCAAACTACAATGACTCAACTAAACATGTGATTGTGAAAACCTCTACTTCAATGGTTGATTATAGTTATTCTCTTTGAAACAATCACACTTATAATCAGCAGTTAGGAACTATTTCTTTTATCACCGCGTCTTTCTACCCGTTTGAGTTATATACTAATTACACTAATGGTTTTAGGTAGGAGAAAGGTTACAATAAAAGTAAGTGCACCCGCATTTGCATGAAGGGTACATTTTGGAAAACCACCCTTGGTACACCTGAGAGATTCGAACCTTGATCTCCCAGCCATCAGCCATCAGCGAGAGTGATGTTTAGACCATGCAGCCATCGAGGTACGTACCAAAATATTCTTTTTAGTTTTGATTAGAGATGGTTCGAATATGAATCTGAAATTTTCTTTCGAATCTCGAATCCTTAAATCTTTGAATATTTAAAAATGTACTATTTAGTAGATATATTTGAGATTTAATTTACAAAGAAATGGTTTAAGGTTTAGTGCCACCAATGAATGTAATTTTTTTTGTCATGTCTATTACACCATAAACAATAACGAGAACACTTTTAAGTAAATTAATTATATTAATATAATTTTGTTATTTTTTATGAGTTTGTTACTTCCCCAAATACACAAGTCTATATATTTCCTTTTACCAAATTGCTTAGAATTGTTATTCAAAATAAGCTCTTCATAATAAATGTATCCAAGTACTTTTTTGAGTTGTTTACGAATCTCAAATCTCTCACATAATGAGGGATTGGAGTAGTCGAAGATTAGACCGTCTCATCCCTAGTTTTATACTAAATTAATTTTGAAAATCATACTTTTAACTCAATTAGTATCATATCAACGTACTGAGCTGAAGATGTCACGTTGGATTCTTTGCAGGGGAAGTATCACTGAGAAATCAAATATGTACCTTTTTAATGTTTAATATTTTAATGGCCTGGGCTCTGGTTGTTGTGTTTGTCCTGGAATTAACTTATAATAAGCCACTGAAAGCATGTACAAATATAAATATTCAAATCCAAATAAAGAAATTTTAGAATCATAAAAGTCTCAAAAAAGTATTTCTAATGCAATTTTTATTAATTATGAAGACCTTGACTTGATATAACCATTCAAATTGATTAGTAAAAGGAATTGCATTGACTTGTGTAGTTGGGAGGGTAACAAAATCATAAAAAGGACAAAATTGTATTGATATTCTTTATTTACTTATATAATATATTTCTTTAAGGAAAACCTCTTTTCGCTTTAAGAAGTAAATTATATTACACTTGGAAGAAAGTACGGGAAAAGTGGATGGAAACATATAAAAGGGGACGAACACAATATGACTTTTACAATAAAAAGAAGAACACAGTTCACACTTAACATTGCCTTTTCAAGAGGCAACCATTACCTCTTTGTCCAGTGGCAGCAATGTAAAGTGTGAACTGTGTTTGTCCCATTTACATAAAAAGTGTTCTCTTTGTTTTTTATGGTGTAATAGACAGAACAAACAAGATAGAATTTGTCAGTGGCTTAAACAACTCTTTTTAAAAAACATTTTTAATACGTTTATTTAACTACATTTGTACATTTGTACATTTTTAAAGATTCAAGAAAAAGTCTAAGATTCAAATTATAGAAATATATTCTCTAGAGAGAACATTTACTAAATGTTCACCACACCCCCTCCCCAAAAGGAACACACACACAAATGTCCAGCTGTTGAAAGAGTCACAATACTTTATTGATAACAAGGCACTACTGAGGAAAAAAAAGAAATAATAAATAATTTTTAGTATTTAAATTGTTAACTCACATTTAAATCAACAAAATTAAACTAAATCAGCATTTTAAAGGTCAAGTAGTCAAATTTGCAAAAAAGTTTAAGATTTTGTTTTATTTCCCATGCTTCATAAATTAATTTACGTTACAATGAATTTTATTTATATTTGATAATAGTTGGGTCGAATCGACTGTTTACAAATCCAAATCTCAAACCCAAATCTCTAACTTATCTTCAAATCCTGAATTAAAATTCAAATCTCGGAATAATTATGAAAATAAGAGTTAATATAAATACATTAGTTCATCACATATTTATAAATGGTTTTGAACCACCAATAACAGAATGAGAGCTTTAAAAACAAATTTCACATGAAAAATGGATTTTTTTTTAAGAATTGAGCCGCGAATTCAAAAACTTTTGAATCCTCGAATATCCCTAAGGGTTCAAGGACCCATCCTTCTTTGATAGTAATTTTAACGAACCGAGTGAAAGTGTCTCACAAAATGTTGGTGTCTCTCGATATCGTGTGTTTTAATATATTTCCAAGACCAGCGAATCTCAATCAAGATAAGCTGAGCTCATCCTTTTAATTCTTTTGTACACCTAAATTACAAAAAATGCACACAGGTGATTCAAGCAAACAAAAGCAAGTCCTTACCTCCTTCTTTAATGTCCATATTGACAACTTCATTCATGAACCTATCAATATGCAACCTGCTACACATATGACACACATGTTAATAGTGAGCCTACTCATGTTTATCATGTGGAGAGAAAGTGATTGTCTCAATATGTATTGGCTCCTTCAAGTTCTGTTTTATCTAATCAGATTGTCAAACTTGAAACTACAGTAGTGTGTGTGTGTGACATAATTGTTGAGATGTGATATCACCCGGCCAGACAACACACACTCCGAAGAAACAACACATTTCTAGCCCTTTCCCCCCAATCCAAACATTAAAAAAACTTAAAATTAATCTGGAGGATTATGTCTGTATAATATATGATGTAACAGAAACCTCCAATTGGACATATTTGTCTCTACATTTTACCTACTTCTAACCCATTACTGTGGAGCTGTTTAACTCCTTGACTGCATCATTTTTCCCTCAAATTTTGATAAAAAAAGAATGTATATTTATTTTTCTTGAAAATGGTCAAATATAAACATCAAATTTAACCCTGTAAAGCCATTATTTAAAGTCATATTTGAGTTTTAATATTTTCACAGTCTATCTTTGGCCTGCCATAGCCTACACCTGTAAAGGTCCTCAGGTAAACCTTCCCTAACCGAGGCTGACGGTGACTTAGCTCGCCATCACCAACCCTCGATCACCCAGACCTTGTTGACCAGTCTCCTGTCTCTCATCTGCACCTGACCTGGGTTCAAACCCAGCCTCCACCAGGATGCTCGGGCCCCGGCGTACACCATGTAAAGTGGCCCTTAGCTCTTGACCTTTTCATTTTTATATATTTGTTTGCCATTGTTTATTTTGTTAAGTTAATACCATTCTTAAAACACCTAAATTTACTATGGATGTAATAGGCCTGCAAGTTCCCAGTATTTATAATATTCAAAGACATTTATTAACATTTTATAAATCATTTTACAAAATCCCCCCCTTAAGTTTACTAGAAATCTTGTTAATATTATCAAGATACTGAGAGCACCACACACATATATAGGACATTGTTGTTTTCCCATCAGTTAGGCCTGTTTTAATAAACAGCCTTCAGCATCTTGCATGTATTGTTATTTTCTAGACTGATCTAATCTCTAGATTAGTAAATTAGTCAGTTCAAATGTATAGTTATAAGAAAGTGTGGAGTTTTTTGTTAATAATAGGTAGGCTCCCTAGTCCAAATCAGAGTCAAAGTTGTAGGCAATATATGTTTTAAATTTCAATTCACTAACTTCATTTTTGGGCCTTTAACTTTATCATTATCATTATAATTATCATCATCATCATAATTAGTACCACGTCTTACTAACCGTTCGGGTTGTACGCACTTACGCTAATGTGTAATGGTAGGGTGATTGTGAGATGAAATGGAGGACCTACAGTTTAACGTGGAATCCGAACCACGGTAGAGGCCTGGCATTCCTCACATTCACAAGTTGTGATTAATACACGTCTTGTCAAAGGTGAAGGAAGGGTAGATCTGTGCCGGGACCGAGGATTGAACCCCGGACCCTCAGAGCAGAGGTCAGACACCTTACCCCTAAACCACCAGGTCACCTATCTTTAACTTTTAAATCTAGTAGTTTGTCATTCTTGTAAAGTTTTGTTGTAAATTTAGTATAGAATTAATAAATTACACAAATAACAGCTCTGGTGTTATTTTCAAACAAAGTTCTGGTGTTAATATCAATATCTTCAATAGATTCATACAATGGTGAAAACTTTCACAATACAATCCAATAAACGCTAGCGGCGCTCAGAAATTAGAGCGCCGTCATAGATTCAGCAGTATCAGCTGTGTTAATTTCTAATAACTTATTAAAAAAAGAGGATCAATGTGACATCTAGCGAGTTATGGAGGAACTACATCAAAGAGGTACCTAACAGCACGGCTAAGCAGCGAGAATGTGGAAATCGCGAGGTACCAATGTAGAGGAGTTTAAATAAGAACGAGCCAGTGGAAATTACAGGATAACAGGTGAGTGGGTTGAAGGTGGATGCCAAAAATGTAACAATTAAGTTACACTTTAGTTGATGGAGGTGGGAAAATATGTTGAATTTTTTAATAAGTGCATCCATAACTTGATAACATTTTTGAATATTTATTATTAATTATTTGGACTCTCATCCCTAGCTTATATATGTATGGATAAATTCTTATTTTGTGTTCCTTAAATTCACAATACATAGTTTAAAAAAATTTAATAAAATAAAACATTGACATGCTTTTAAATAAAATTAGCATGCTTCTTTCTACTAAAGCAATGCCCTATATACTGTCATGGTTGTGTACCCCTCTACGGCATCAAATTATCTTTTATTCCCTTTAAGATGATGTACATAGGAAAAAGACTGCATGGGAGGCCAAGAGATGGGAGGAGTCTATAAAAGAAAGTGTGCAAGTGAGACTAGAAGAATGGAAGCTATTATTAAAGGAGGAAAATGGAGGCATTTTACTAAACTGACCTGGCCACAGGCTAGAAACCAATGATTAGTATAATTTGTTAGAACTGTAGGATACGATAGAAAGTGTTTTTTTCTTGATTCTTACAAGTTCGGGTTCTATCTACAGTAATCTCCTGATTATTCTCAATCAGGGTTGGCTGGCTGGTTTTCATCTTACCCATGTGTTTATATGGTAAAAAATTAATTTCAATTTTTCGGCAATGGGTGAACTAGGCTTCCAAGCAAATTATGGAATTCTGAAGGGTCACTTTTGACCCTGTAGTCTAACAAGCTTCACAGTGTTTTCTTAAAATAAATCTTAAGTAAGTGTTAATTTTGGATGTGACGCAAGATTAAATTTACTATTAAATTAGATTGTCCACGTTTTACAAATTTTCATTCAACTCTTCCATTTCATCAACCAAGATAGTCACGAGTTTTTTTGGATAATTTCTAAATTTTATTTATCTCTGCTATTGCAGAAAATGTATCGCACCCATGTGTATACTTTTTATGATCTCACAAGGTCTTTATATTTATTTTTTAAGTCGAGCATATAATAATTATTTTTATTCGTCTAATGTTCAATAACTCTAGTTTTGTTAGCCCGGCCAAACTATTCTATCAAACTTTCACTTCCTCCAGTATATTTTCAGATCGATTTGAAAATGTTTTTATAGAGGTTTAAAATGTCCATAGTTGCAATGTCATCAATACTGGAGTTGTTTTTACCAATAAAATCAACAAGTAATAGAAATTTTTTACAAAAATTGCCCCCATCTCCTCTTCCCCAAAATTCTACCTTCCTCATTCTTATTTGAGGCCACTAAAATTCTAAATATGACTTTGAATGTAACATGCAATTAGGAAATTAAATATGCGGTTTCAAAACTAAGTTAAATGTATCCAGTTATTTGAATGATTCACCTGCAATATCTCGTGATCAGGTACTGTGACAATATCGGCGTTTACTCGGAACTGGTAAACTTCATCACCATCTTGCTCGTAGAAAACCACAGCATGCTGGGAAAATATCACAAGTTGAGAGCAAAGCATGATTTTAAAAAGAGCTTTAACATGTTAATTAATATTTTGTAGGTCCAAATTAACAAAAGTGAGGTTGGAATTTATATTTATAAAGTGAATTAAATAATATCTGTTAAGAACGATTTGTTAAAAAAATTTAAATAAATAAACTTCGTGGCATGAGCCCGCAATTGAGTCACATCGACTGACCAAGTGGCCGCTGTCTGTTGGCAAAGATAGTGCCAACTTGTGCATATAAAGTGTGTCTTGTGGTCAACTCAACAAACTTTCCAGTTGTTAATCTCAGTTCCTAAACTGGAGCCACTACTTTTTTTGCTGTCTTCACTCGGCTGATTCAACCCAGTTTAAGACCCACTGCGTCGCAGAAAAGTCTGTTGGTGCCAGGGTTCGAACTCAGAATCTCTGGATCTAAAGCCAGAGATGGTTAAAAATTAATTCCAATTGAAATGTTGCTAATTTCCCCTAAATATAATAATTTAGAAAAATTACTAAAATATTATTTGCTACTTTTTTAGTACATTCAATACTAAGATAAAAAAAAATCTAAGAATTTGGGATTCAAAGGTTAACTTAGAAGAAATGGGTCACGTTAGAATGAAGTGGGTATAGGATAAAAACCGTGATAAATCTGGTATGGAAACTCCCTATCGGTGCACCTACAAGATTTGAACCTTGACCTTCTCGCCGAGGACAATCCAGTCCATGGGGGCTATTAGTGAAGTGAATGAAAGTTGTAACTCAACAAGATGTTCCGACAGTGTAGCCGAGTGGTATGAAGCTACACTCACCAGAGTTCCGTCCATCTCTATCGTGGGGAACTCTACCATCAGGTACATGTACTCGGAGTTCCTCTTTTCCTTCTCATTGATCATCTCGATCTCTCTGAAGGTCAATCGGTCCAGCCAGTCTACCTTGGCCAGGTGGCCATTTCGATGCTTTTTCGATAACTATGACAAAAACAAGTAAAGAGAAATATACACGATTAAAAGTTTAATTTGAACAGGTGTGAGGGCAAACAATGTCTGAAGCTAAATAATAATTAATTATTTTAACTATTAAGAGGGATTGAGGCAGATTTATACAGCAGAGTTCCATTCTAACAAACAAATTTTGACCTTCCACCTTCAAATAACATATTAACATGTTTTATAAGCTCTTGCAATCAAATTCATAAGGCTCTAAGCAGTCAAAATACATGGTCTGCACTTCATCTATCCCATATTCAATGGACAAGTTTCTCCCAGAGCAGTTACTTGGAAAGTTAACTAGACTTTTTATAAATCTTTGTGATTTTGGAGAATCAAAAGCGAAAATTAAAGATGATCAGTTTGGAAATTAAATTATTGATTAGTAATGTTAATAAGTAAGGTATACCATCTGACACTTTCGTTACAATATGTTATATTTCTCCAATATTATTTTGCACCTAAAATTTCAGATTCAGCATGAAAATGTAATTTTTATTTGATAGGTCATGTAAGTTTAGTTCAAACTGGGCTTATCTGACACTTATTGGGTAAATCCAGTTAAACCAACACTGATGTGTAATTGAGTCATTTTGTACGGGTAAAAAACAACTATTTGTTCATATCGTACCTTGGCAAGACGCTGCATCTGTTCCTTGCCATGATCTCGAGCCTTGCCATGGGTTGAACTGGGGAAATTACCGTCTGCCTCCTTATTGGGCCAAACTCGCAGATCCAGCATGCCCTGTCACAAAACATTGCACCCTACAGAAATAAAAACTTTAAAGCGTTTGGTCTAATACAAGAATTACAAATATGTATTTTGTTTATCAAATGATACTTTGAATACCTCAGGCGAAAAGTTAGTAAAAGAAATTGTTATGTTCCAAATGGAACCATGAGGTACTACCGCAAGAATGGAAGGAAGGTATGGATTTTAAAAAGGCAAACGATTCAGTTAAAAGAAATAAATTATATTAAATCTTAGTTGAGTTTGGGATACCCAAAAAACTTGTCAAGCCAATTGAGGTATGTTTGTCTGATACTCGTGTCAGGGTATGGGTTGGATGTAACTAATCAGATACTTTCGAAATGATGGGTTGAAACAAGGAAATTCACTTCCCCCATTGCTCTTTAATTTTAACAATATATTTGTTCCATTTCTTATGAAAACAGGCAGAGATTTCCTCAGATAGGTTTTGAAAATATTAAATACTGAGGATTAGGTCAGAGTTAACAAATGTGCTGTGTCAGTTGTTTTTATAATTCCAAGCCGTCAGAATTACCTGCCTAAAGACTCCGTGCTTGCCGAAAAGGGAGATGGTGGTCCCTCCTATTGGCTGCATCTGAGATGGTCCCAGACAGTCGTACACTGTAAGCGCCAGCTGAGCGTTGCGAGGGAGGTCACTGAACATCACAGGGAGCGTCACCCACTCATTCCAGCTACAAACACAATCCTTGTTTATCAACAAAAGGACATTAAACAGGAAGTGTAGTAGTATCAGTCTGGAAAGGGAGAGTCAAATCAGAAATCAGAACATGCAAAACCAAGCACAGCGCACCTAACCGGGATTCAAATCTCGACCTTCCTGCTAACCGTGACCAAGAGAAATGCAAGCCTGGCAGATTAAATGTCTCAGTCACGAAGGACAAGATTTTTTAATTTATTTACAGATTAAAACAACTAACTCTCTACCCTTAAGGAACTCGAAAGTTCATGGCCGCCATAACGTAGGCTCACCGTTCAACCCTATTTTGAGACATCTACCTCCAAACCCTAGCCTGACACCCAAGCACATGTTAATATTATCCTCCCATCAACATCTC
The DNA here is from genome assembly GCA_902151455.1 of Timema bartmani. Classification (NCBI taxonomy): domain Eukaryota; kingdom Metazoa; phylum Arthropoda; class Insecta; order Phasmatodea; family Timematidae; genus Timema; species Timema bartmani. The sequence goes on along the minus strand of CABFWB010000348.1, from coordinate 239,259 downwards.
AGCCTTCCAAAGGGGTCTCCAGGTTTCTCAACTAAAATGTTATGTACATGCTTGAAAGCTTAAAACAACTACCAGTATTATTTATCAAAATATTATTACTGTGACTATTAAAATTATTTGTTCTTGAACAATCTTTTTAATGAAGAATATGTTTGTTTTAATTTGATTTTGGATCTAAAAGCTAACATTTTGCTAAGAATTCAAGAACTTTAAAAGTCTTACTTAAATAGTTTAACATTTCTCACTTGTGTGACAGCTTTAGTCAACTATAACGCTCTTAAATATTTTGTACGGCTTATTTAAGTAATAATTCCCGTACAGCAATCCCTATCAGCAATTTAAAAGACACTCAAAAATTACATGTAAATATTACTTGCATATCCTAATTTTATTCTAGAGCTGACACAGCAACCAGATCCCACACAATTAATTTACCACAAGGTGGAACACGACAAATCCAGCCTAACCAGAAATTATACCGAATAGATGTGTCAATAAGAATTCTAGCAACTATGATCTATGGTGTTGGATTAGTGATTTAAATATATCCAACTTAAGGAACTAAACATGTAGTCACTAAAGTGATATTACTTCACAAAAACCATTTTGCACAGATGGCTGTGGACGAACCTTGACCTTTAGGTTCAAAGCCAGGCATGTTAATGAGGTGTAAGTTACACATACTTCCAACGGGAAGTGAAGGCTTTGTAAGACGTGGATACTGGAAGAGCAAGAGGCCGTCCATCGGCGAACACTTGACACACCACCATGAGGTCGGAGCAGCCATCTTGGTACAGGCCAGAGAACTTGAGCATAGGATCAGTCAGCAGTTTCTCATAATCTGGTTTCTGGCGTTTGCCCTCCAAAGTTCCACTACAAAGAATTAAGAGTAATAATAATAATATCTAGTACTGTAGTTATAATTATAAGCAATAGCTGATAATACTCACATCGGTGATTGAATAGTCAAAGGCAAGGATTAGAAACCTGTAGCCTTTTGACTTTGGTGCGGCTGTTTCGCATATTTTGTCAGTTATGCATAACACGGGGCTAAAAGAGAACTTATAAGTGAAATAAATTTCATTTGGGATGCTTGGGGTGCCACGCAAAGAGGGAAGCAGAGATACGGGCGGCGCCCCACTCAATGGCGCTACGGTGTGGAGATCTTCGCATTGAGTAAGATTATCAAGGGGGAAAAAGAAAAATGAAAGTTTTATAAAACTGGTCTCATTTGCACAAAAATGTTTTACACTGGATATTGTTATGGTTTGTCTCAAATACGAGAAAAACTTGTTTTAAGTAAATAAATAAGATAACAAAATCTGGTTAAATATGATTTGAAAACCTTGATAAGTGTAAATAATGTGAAATGTTTTATAAAACAGTAGAAACATAGTAATTTCTAAATGTGAGGATTTATAAAGCTCAACCCAGCAAAAGAGTGTAAGATTTCCATTTAAGTTTTTCTCAAGATAATATTATTTAAAATTGTAATCACATAAATTATGTCTATAAACGCAGTTATAAGTTAAATCAAGTTTTACATTTTAAGGGTCACATAGACGGATGCAAAGAATTAATAATTTGTTCACACATATATAAAGATTGAAGCATGCATTCAATTAAAAACATCAATGACAATAACAGAATGCCACAATTTTATTAATGTAAACCATATTCACATTTACCTAGGCCTACATCTTTAATAGTGATTGCTAAGAAAATTAATTACGGTAGTCTAATTAGGAAAGAGTAGAATTATTTTGAAGAAAATGACAATTATGGTTACAAAATATGCTGAAGGTGTTTTCTTTCGATGAATATTATTAGATAATCGCTACCAACAGGCCTACCTGACTTAGTTGACAGAACATATTGTGATAAAGGAAATCAAGTCCTTGGAAAGCCCTCTTAAGATATTAAAGACCATAAAAACGAGAGAAAATGCCTCAACTATAAACTCGGTGGACTTTGTATCTTATAGTCCTGTGCGTTAATTTTGTGCACCCTCAATCACATGATATTGTGACAGCCAATGGCAAGGTATTAACTCACATCAGTGGTCACATAGTCTAGGGTGTCACTCTCACAGTAGGCTTGGTTGCCAAACACTGATAGATCGGGGTTCAATTCTCAGTCAGGTTTACTAAATAAATCCCCACTGTCTCTCCGCATAAATGTGGGAATATTTTCTGTAAATTCTACCATGTAAATTCTACTTGTATATTTATACACTATAGTTATGCGTTAACACAAATCTACACATCAATGTTTATTTACTTGTGAATGGTTCTTTGTAGCCGTCAGTAATAATAGCCATTAAGAATTTTAAAAGTTTTCCAACTTCCACAGAATATTATTGACTTATATGTAGGGAGTCTGTGGAAAGAGCAATATTTTACTGTGGAGCCCATTTGTATGTATAAAATGCTTTAAATTTGCTGTAAATATTTATAAAATGAGAAATGATACAAATAGGTGTAAATATAATAAGATAATAGTTATAGTCCCCAAGTAAATACTATGATGCAAACATATAATTTTAATCATTTATTTATTTTGTAGTACCGGTATGTTAAGAGTTGAAATCAAGCTCGGCCTAAGCTTGACCTACCAGAACATATTACACTCTTACTATCCTCGAAACTGACAGGAAATAGGGGCCTATTAATATAATAGGTACTCTGGGTGGGACTGTAAGATCGACACACTACTCTCTTGAGCCGATGAAGATGTATGTCACAGTGAAAGATTGTCCTTAAAAATGTGTGTTTTTATGTATCATTAAGTGTGCTGGCTACCCATCCTAATTTTAACAATGATTTAGCCTTGTGTTCTATTCCAAATAATCTATTTCACCCTTTTGTGATTGTACCTCTACTATTAATTGTACAATTCGATGTCTCGCCTATCTCAAACATTCATCTTAATAAGCAATAGTGACGATATTATAGACCTATTTGACAAGACCTAGTTTGTCTTCAGAAACAAACTACTTCCTTTCAAGAACCAAATTAAACTCCCTTTTATGTGTGTTCCATTTATGTTTTAGTTAAGATGTCAATGTAATTCCTTAATTAATCTATTTGTATATTTATACACTATAGTTATGCGTTAACACAAATCTACACATCAATGTTTATTTACTTGTGAATGGTTCTTTGTAGCCGTCAGTAATAATAGCCATTAAGAATTTTAAAAGTTTTCCAACTTCCACAGAATATTATTGACTTATATGTAGGGAGTCTGTGGAAAGAGCAATATTTTACTGTGGAGCCCATTTGTATGTATAAAATGCTTTAAATTTGCTGTAAATATTTATAAAATGAGAAATGATACAAATAGGTGTAAATATAATAAGATAATAGTTATAGTCCCCAAGTAAATACTATGATGCAAACATATAATTTTAATCATTTATTTATTTTGTAGTACCGGTATGTTAAGAGTTGAAATCAAGCTCGGCCTAAGCTTGACCTACCAGAACATATTACACTCTTACTATCCTCGAAACTGACAGGAAATAGGGGCCTATTAATATAATAGGTACTCTGGGTGGGACTGTAAGATCGACACACTACTCTCTTGAGCCGATGAAGATGTATGTCACAGTGAAAGATTGTCCTTAAAAATGTGTGTTTTTATGTATCATTAAGTGTGCTGGCTACCCATCCTAATTTTAACAATGATTTAGCCTTGTGTTCTATTCCAAATAATCTATTTCACCCTTTTGTGATTGTACCTCTACTATTAATTGTACAATTCGATGTCTCGCCTATCTCAAACATTCATCTTAATAAGCAATAGTGACGATATTATAGACCTATTTGACAAGACCTAGTTTGTCTTCAGAAACAAACTACTTCCTTTCAAGAACCAAATTAAACTCCCTTTTATGTGTGTTCCATTTATGTTTTAGTTAAGATGTCAATGTAATTCCTTAATTAATCTATGTAATTCCTTAATTAATCTATAAAACTGCTGTTATTTGAAATTGGCTTGTTAGCCAATAACTGTTCAACTGTTAAATAAATATTAAATTTGATGTTTATCCATGCATAGCCAATAACATTTCTAGACCCTTCACTTTTCTAAAGATAAAATATTTTTTTTAAAAAAACTACATTTTAATTTGTATCCTGGTGTCCAAAGATGAGCTATGAACGTAGCAGAACTTATCATCCAATTCTTCCATGATTAATAAAAGTAATCATTACAGTTTCACAATAACCAAACAAATGTCATTTCGAGAAACTCGCCAGAATAACATTGAGTTTAAAAAGTCAATTGTCAGCTGACAATACATTTGTATAAAAACGGAACGGAGCAACAACACTATAAAAATAAAGTATCTTAATACACTCTAGAATAAGTACCACCTCAATTATTGAGAAATAATGATGTAATGTTAAATTGGAATCATAAATATTATTGAATAATTTATATGTTCACTTATGCATTTGATTTTTCTAAATAATTTCTCCGTTTTTATAAGAACTATTTATATATATTTCAACCAGATTTGGAGTTTACAAAGGGAAAATTGTCTACAACTAGGAACTTTTTTTTTATATAACTTGTTTAGCCGATGTTTATCATTGAATTGTGTTTCCGTTCAGCTTTTAACGTGCAGGCATATTTACGTATTTAAAAAATTAAAATATCCATTTCTTTTTTTAAAAAAAAGAAGAAACTTGATTTTCATATTTGCTATTTTAATTGAAGAGTAAATCTTACAAACTTAACGAATATAGCGTGATAATATCTGAGAAGATGCAATAATCTAGTTTTAGATTTTTTTATACTAAACACATTTTATTGAACAAAAATTATTTTACTCTAAAACAAATGCAATATGAGTGACGATTCAGATTCGGATACAGGTGTCAATAAACCTGTGAAATCTATTCTACAAGTAGATGATGCTTGGGCCCTTAAGCTACCAGAGTTTCGTAAAGAAGACAACCCACACAAACTGTTGGAAGAAAGCTCCTTTGCAACTTTATTCCCGAGATATAGGGAACATTATTTACGAGAGTGTTGGCCTCTTGTTCAAAAATCCTTAGATGAACATGGGATAAATGCAACACTAGATGTTATAGAAGGAAGCATGACAGTGCGAACCACTCCAAAAATGTGGGATCCATACATCATCATCAAGGCTCGAGATATGATTAAGTTGTTGTCGAGGAGTGTACCCTATGAACAGGCCGTTAGAGTGCTTCAAGATGAGATCAGTTCTGACATCATTAAGATTGGTTCTCTGCTGCGCAACAGGGAGAAGTTTGTCAAAAGACGACAAAGATTGATCGGGCCTAACGGCTGCACTTTGAAGTCCATAGAGCTGCTAACAGGTAGCTTAAGAAACAACTCTTTAGACAAAATATATTATATTAAACCCATAACAGTAGACCTACAGATTATGCCAAGCTCATCTAGTTTCGCTTGCCCGATACGAGCAGGTTAAAGGTTTGACTCTCCATTTCCTCTCATCGTCCCTACCCATTAGTGTAGTTGAATGTGAAGATGCCAGATGGGTAGAAGTCTAAAACATGGTGGAGGGAGGAGGGGAAAACTAAATTACTTGATGGTACTAGACCACAATCAAGCTAGCCTGTACCCCGCCAGGCCTACAACCTTCAGGTTAAAATGGCTGCGCTCTTTGGGAGAGCTTGATTCCTTCGACACGGGGATCACTACGTTCAGACCCGGGTGACAACATCGCTACTAATCAGGCAATTTTAACAATTCACTTTAAAGATAGTTTCACTAGAGAACAGACAAAAACTGCCTTCTAGTGTCAAGAAATGGACTTTCAGAAAGCTAGGCCCAGGTAAACCAAACTCCCAAACTAACATAAGCTGCAAATTACAACCTAGAATACAATGGTCTTTTTTTTTTGTTTGAAAACAAATGTTTGTTAATCTGGTTGTAAGCAATCTTCAAATACCTTCGACTATTTATTTGTCTGAAAAGGTTTGTTCATTATAAGGGAGAATGGTGAGGGGGGTCAGGATTGCTGGTAAATGAACTATTGGACCACCACCCCTTTACAACTAACAATTTGAAAGTGAGTTGTTCCATTTGGAAACACTGAGGACTGTAACTAGCGCTCTCCAGCGCCCAAGGACTCAATCTGGCTCAAGGAGCACAGCTAAACTCCTGTTGGACGGATGAATGTCTTGTTTGTGTACTAGGGGCACCTAAAATCAATCTGCAGCAGTTTGGCACCTACTCTCGCAGAAGACTAGACTGCCAATGATGGGGAGATCAAGGTTCGAATCTCTGTCGGGTGAACTGAGGGGTCGTTTTCCCAAAATGGTTTTCCACTCTCCCTTCACACAACAAATGCAGGTACACTTCCTATAAATATAACCTTCCTCGTCCCTAAAACCATTTCAGTAGTGTAATTAGTACATAAGCTTATAACTTGGTGCTAAGGAAAATATATATTGGTCCATCTTACAAGGCCTTGAGCAGTCATATTTTTATAAGGGCCTAGAATTAGGTTTTAAATCTTGGATCTAGCTCTGAGTACTGGTAGGTGATTCATTTATCAACATAAATATCAACAAGAAAGGAAATAACTTACTGGTACCTGGTGATCAAGATTCCAAAGTGAAGTAAGTGTAAGTTCATGTCAAATAAGCTCACCAAACTCCTTTTCACAATTTAGGACATTCAGCGGCACCCAAGCGCTCAGATACTAGTGTTTCGTGTTGCGCTTCAGTGTCCACCACTCATGGGGAGGCTTATGAGACAAGTGAGATAAAATGGCTTTGCCCCAAAAAGGTTTTTTTGGCACCGCGTCTTACTACCCGTTCGGGTTATACGCCTATGTACTAATTACGCTAATAGATTAGGGATTAGGAAGGCTTCATTTTGAGGAGGGAGAATATAAAACCATTTAGGAAAAAATACCCCCATTGCGCCTAACCGGGATTGAACCCCGATCTCACCGTCTTCAGCAGTCTAGTCCAACACGAGATTAGCGTATTACAGGAGTTTTGCTGTACCACACGGCCACCAAAGCAGGTAAAAAAGTTTGTTAATCTTTCATTACCTTGAGAAACTATTCACAGGATGTTTTCTTCATTTTCCTCCCGACTCTCTATCTTTTTGAGCTCTTTTAAATCCTCCTTATATTCTCTACTAGCCACCTTACCCTTTTTATAAACATGTGACTGTGACACCTTGACCCTGAGATGGGCACAACTATGGATATTAATTAACAATACCTGATATTATAAACTTTTTTTTTGTTTGTTTAAAATGTTTATAAATATGAACACTGTTTAGTAAGTTCTCAAAATATTGAAATATTTAGATGGTTAAAATTACTTGTCCCCAGGTTGCTACGTGTTAGTCCAAGGACAGACAGTAGCGGCGCTAGGTCCCTACAAGGGCTTGCAGCAAGTGCGTCAGATCTCCGAGGACACGATGAAGAACATTCATCCCATCTATAACATCAAGGCTCTGATGATCAAGCGGGAGTTGGCACGGGACCCCAAACTTCGCAGCGAGAACTGGGAGCGTTTCCTTCCTAAGTTCAGTGGCAAGAATGTTAGCAAACGCAAGCAGCCCAAGCTCAAGAAACAGAAGAAGGAATATACGCCTTTCCCCCCACCACAACCAGAGAGCAAGGTAATGTATTACATTTTTCTATAATCTAAAACGCAGATGTCTGAAGAATTAGGCCCTACTGTGGGCTACTGTATTTTCTGCCATCCATGAGGGGTGTACAAAGCTTCAAAAACTTAGATTTTGCTTCAAATAATTGTAATCTTCGACCTCGTTCGACTCAAAGTAAAATGATGGATTCAATAATATTTGTAATCTTCGACCTCGTTCGACTCAAAGTAAAATGATGGATTCAACGATAATAGTACTTCATCGATAAAAATATATTTAAAGTTAACTCACACATTTATGTTTAATTTTTGTCATCATAAATTAATGTTTATATGGCAAAAATCTAAAAATTTTAAATTACATGTTATAATTACTTAATTTGTATATTTTATTTTTGCGGACAACATTGATAAAATTTCACTATATTACTATTGTTATTTTATAATATTGATATTAAATGTGACAGCTGCAGATCACATGACCAGACATAAAAATATCTGAAAGTGCATATAATAATTTTTATAGCTTTCAGATAAGGTTTTTACTATGATAATTGGGTTGTATCTAAAAAGTATTGCATGGTTTGTAGTGATTTTTGTCAAAAATATGGAATGAGGTTTAATTTGTCTTAATCATAAATAAATAGCTATTAGCAGAAAGGGAAGAGTAAAATGTTGAATAACAAGCGATAGAAAGAAGGTGGGATTGAAATGTTGAGCTGTGTAATAAAGTTAACTATTCCATGGCCAATGCAAGTTTCTTGTAATGTTGTATCGCAGGTGGACAAGTTGTTGGCGAGTGGCGAGTATTTCCTCAAGGAAGAGCACAGGCAGGCCAGGCGGAGGAAGGAGAAGACGCAGAAACAAGAGGAGGCTTCCAAACTGCGCGAAGAGAAGCGCAAACAACCCTTCGTGCCGCCTGAAGAACCTAAAGTCACAAACACTGCCACCGTGTCGGCTGGTAAGGTCGACATTGACATAGAGGCCCTCCGAAAGAAGGTCAACAATGCTCAGAAGAAACGAAAACATAAATTGTAAATCTAACTACAATCACAACTAGCGACATATTTATAGATTTAATTTTGTAAAGTTATGTTTTACTTTAAACAAGTTTATATAGAGTAAAGTAACACAGGGTTGCCACGCACCTGAAAAACCGAGAAAATATAGGGAACAAAGAACAAAGAATTTTACAGAAAAAAACTGGAATGTGTATGGATTTGGGACATATAACTAACTAACTGCAAGCTTTAAATAATGAATCTAGGCATGTGAAAATAGCAAACTGAAAAACTAAGAATGTTGATTTGAGCCGCTTTTTCACCCAGAAACATTAAGTTGTGAAACAGATGTAAGATCAAGGTCACATCATCTTGTTCTAAGCCCCAATGACACGACTTCACAGGAGTTCATTTTCCGACAAATGAAATTTCATTCCTTTTTTCTACTAAATAAATTGTCTGAAAAAAAATTAAATTTCTTCTGGAATACAGGTAATATTTTCATCTATAAAAATAGTGGCAACCATGTAACTTGATGGGAAATGGAATAACTGGTCAATTATTCTGTGAACAGTGGTTGATCGATGATCGTTCACTCTTACCAACTGTACATCAAAATATGACATAGACAACAAAAAAAGTGTTGCTTTTTTACCATCTCCTTTTTGAAATTACTTAACATTGTGTATTATTTATATCACTTTGGCATAAGATATCCATGCAATTTTTATTTCTTCTATGAATATCTTTAAGGAAATTCTCTTTTTGCTTTATAAGGAAAAAATAATTTAATTTATTTCTTTTACAGTACTTACATGTTCCTTTTTGAATTGTCATATTACCTTTTCTCCCCTTTGTGTTCTTTTTGGACTCCTCTTTTAGGAAGTTGTGCTGCGTGTTTCACACTCCTGATGAGTTATGATAGGATGAAACCTAGGTCAGGGAATTTAGCGAGAGCAATTGATATTCTTCAAGAGGCAGCCATTACTGATTTGTCCAATGGCAGGAATGTAAATTTTGATCTATGTTCTTTTTATTTTATTTTACATTTGAGGTATTTAATGTGCAATTTCTGAACCGACTGATTATATCAGCACACAAGAATTCTCTATGAGCGCAAGCAAAAGGGCCTACCAATTTTGTCAGGAAAGGTATTTTCATATACCTTCCAGGTTTATTTTACAGGTCACAATCGACATGGGACCGACAGCTTTACTTCCCCTCCAAAGGAAGTTGTGCTATGAATTTTTCTTGCTCAAAAATTTGTCGACACGGCCTGGGTTTGAACCCATGAATATTGGGTCCTGAGTTACCCGCCTCAGTGACGTAGTTAACTAATGTGCTTGTTTCATGTTGAGCCAGACTGCCGAGGACGGGAAGATTGAGGTTCAAATCTCGGTCTGGTGAACTGCAGGTGGTTTTCCAATCTCCTTCAATGCTAATGTGAGTTCACTTACTCACTCCTCAACCTTCCCAATTTCTAACCCATTAGTGTAATTAGTACTTAAGTTTATAACTCGAAGGGGTGGTAAGACGCGGTGCTAAATAAATTTGGGTCCAGAGACGAGCATTTTACCCCAAGACCATGGAGGTTCACCAGATGGGTTTATGTTAACTATTTAAAATGTTTTGAAATTTATTATTTATTAAAACGACAAATCGGCTTCACTCACAAATTTCAATAGTTTGTAAAAGATTTTATTTTAGCATCAATTCTATCAAAGAACTTTAAAATAAATTTTTAAAACAAAAATATGTGTTTGGAACCTTGTAACCCTAAGATATTCGAAAGAAATAATCTTTTCCTTTCGAATTTTGAGTTTTAGAGCTTTAATATTGCCTGTTGGTGTTTTACTACAGGACACCATACCATTAATTTCACTAAACTGAATGTATGAATGTCAGAATGGATGCATTTCAACAAAAAAAATGCTAACATTTAGTTACTATTTCTATATTCCCCCCCCCCAGATAAATATTGTAACCCGCTCTTAAAAAACCTTTAATACCATAAGTAGGTTTTTTATCAACACATTCCAAAACATGTTTGGTGGAACTTTTTACAATATGACTGGAATCTTCAGAAAATAAATATTGAATCAGCTGAATTATAAATAATAAAAAAACACCCATACATTTGAAACATCCCTCATGAAAACTACCCAAAATCAATAACCTATAAAAGACAAGATTATGATAAACATTAAGTACATCAGCTGATGGGGGAGACTTGAACCGCTGCCGTCCAATCCTGGACTGTGCTATTGTGATGTAAATTACTATTTCACAAAAAAATAATCCCTCAAGAGCTAACTAAAATTCTGTCAATAGCTTGCTATTGGCAGTTTGACGACTCCTAGTATAATATCACTCAATAGGAATGGGAGATTAGGCCTTTAAACTCGGTTGGGTGTGTCAAGCATTTTTCCTATATGGTTTTCCACTCTCCTGCCACACAAATGTGGATCCTCCAAATGTAACCGTCCTAATCCTTAAACCAATGGCAAAGTGGCTAGCCCAAAGAGGAAATATAACTTTTTTTTCTGTAAAATACCTACACATGCTTTAGTCTTAATCTGTTTATTATACAGTAAACAGTTTAAATAAATGGAGCCTTTATTAAAGATGACTTGTACAAATCCTCTCAGTTATTTTACTTACCTTATTTCAATTGTTTCATACCCTCGAATAATAACAGTTATTTGTATTTTTATTTACAATATCATATATTTAGGTTTAAGGTTCAAAAGAATCATAGCAACATTTAAAATAATACTTTATTTAAAACATAATTAATATTAGATAAAAACTTACAGCCTTGTATTTAATTTATCCTCACTAAAGGGTAACATAAACAAAATGGCACCAGTGGTTGACATACTGGTATTTATGGATGTGGAGATGGAATATGATAACGTGGATAGAAATATAGTTTGGAAAGAGGATGAGAATAACAGCAGGAGTTGTGATAAGATGGAGAGTGGGGAAAATAACGGAGTGAAGCAGGGGAGTGCCCTCTCATCACTACTATTTGTAATGGTAGTGGAAAGTGGCGGGGGGGGAAGGAAGAAGATAAGGCCTAGTAAAGCTATAAAGTTGTAAAATATCTTGGGAGGCAATGAGGAAGAATTAGAGAGGACAGCAGGGAAAGTGGTTCTATAGGTGTGTAAGAGACCTGCTATGGAGAGTTGTTCTATAGGTGTGTAAGAGACCTGCTATAGAGAATAGAAGTTCCCTCTACGTGTAAGGAAGTTGTACAGGGTGTACTTTGTACCCATTGTTACACATTCAGCAGAAACATGGAAATTGAATGTAAGAAAGACTAGAAAAGTGGAGGCAATGGGAATGAAGTTTGTGAGGAGTATGTTAGCTGTCACAAGGAGGAACAGGATTAGGAATGAAGTTGTCCGGGAGAAAGTAGGAGTACAAGGAGTACATGAGATAGTAGAGAACGCAAGACTGAGATGGTATGGACATGTCATGAGGATTGAGAGGATAGGATGCCAAAGAAAATGTTGGAAATAAAGTATGTAGGAAAAATATGGCAAGGGAGGCCAAGAAAGAGATGGGAGGAGCAGATAACAGAAAATGTGCAATTTAGAGGAGAATAATGGTGGAAATATAGAGGAATATGGAGGCATTTTACTAAACTGACCAGGCCACAGGCTGGAAACAGTTAATGGGTTGGTTCAAAAAATTTATGCTTATTCTTTTCTCAACAATGAAATAATGTATACTTTTTCCTTTCTATAGAATAAAAAAAGTCACAGTTAAAATAAATTCCCTTAGTTTATATAAAAAATTTAAAAAGAGATATTTGAGAATTCAGTTTTTTTTAGCTCTTATGCCAATTATTTATAATTTTAGTGTATCACAACAAAGTTTTAAGATTAACCTAAGAAGAACATGATTATCATTAATTTACCACCCAACTGATTGGATCAATTATAAAACCAAACAATGACGACCTTTTATTACTTTTTTTTCCACAATTCAAGAATTATTAATGCTGATAAAATCAGAATTAAGGAGAATAAAATCAAACCAATCTGGTAAAGTTAACCTGCTATGTTTTACATGTTAATCAGAATTGTTTCATAAAATGTGACGTGGCACGGGAAAAGGGACCTTATCTTTACCGAGCAAATATTTCATGACGGCTGACAATTGTGATCTGGGTCAAAATATCATCTTTTTAGATTATTGCAGCAAACACTACCTACACTCTCTCAGAACAACTAGAAATAGGTTTTAGTTCATATTTTACATCCTCGATAGCAGAGAAAGCATTTTGGTACTTGTCTTTAAATAATGCAGAACTTTAATCCTTGTTTTTTCAACTTTCGGGTGCAAATGGCAATAACTTTCCCAATTCTTAGAATATGTTTATATATTTTACATCACATTATTCTGCAATTTGTGCTTTTTCCAATGATACCAATAACTCAATATTTACCTGTGTGAAGATAAGGTCCCTTTTTCCCGTACCGCGTCACAAATTAAGATTTGATCCAGAACAATTCAGGATTGGTATTCAAAATGAAGATTGAGATTTGTTCCATAGCCATTCAGAATCGTTAGGCAAAACACATCAAAGATTCAAATCATCTCTAATAAGATTTACAACCCTGGAATATACCAACATATCTTTAAAAGATCAACTCTTACTAAGAATATATATAATTTGATGAAACATATTTCAACAAAAACTAAGACACAGCTTATAACTTTGTTCACTTATTGTAAATCCTAACTCGACTCTCAAGAGTCCGCAGAAAGACACAAGTCTAGATGTTGGTTCATGGAATCCTCTTCTATCCATGTAGCACAACAAGGGCAGGGATAGCGAGATTCCCTATCATCACCGCTAGACTCTGAGCTGTCCAAACTAAACACAAGATCGTCATCTTCAATCGTTTCATCTTGGTCTGTAAACACGCATTGAACACACGTTTCTAGATGGTCATTAAGGTGTTGTTCGCTCAGCTCCTTGTTGCACAAGGGACAATGCACTAAGACTGGTTTGTCATCGAAAGCAGACTGCAAGCAAAGATCTAGGTGTGCGTTGAGTTCTTGATCTGTCGTCATATTACACACGGGGCACTTAGAAGAGACATCTCCAGACTTCTCTGGGCTATCGAATATTTCTATCGTTTCACTGAGACCGGGACTTGTTACATAAGGTTTACTTTCCTGAGAGTTGTCCTTTGGTTTCTTAGCAAAATCAGTGTGATTCAAATGTGTGGGTCGTTTTTTGGTAGATTTGTCAGGATTACTTATTTTCGTTGAAGCTGGGGAATGTTCCTTTGAGTTTGAATCAACGTCATTAAACTTCCAAGCAACGTTATAGTCAGATGAAGTGGAAACAAGTTGGTTTGTTCCATTTAGGTTGTTGATAACAACTTTACTCTTTGAAAGATTTGGCTTTGTTAAAGTTTGCGCTGTTCCAACACCCAAGACGGTACCTTGCCCAAAAAATGGCACAAATTTTTTTGGGGTGGTAGTGGTGGTCAAAACAGGAATTTTGGATTTGTTTCCTTTATTAGTTACAACAAGTGTACCCCCACCTTTATTTGCAAGCATTCCCCCGAGTCCTCTTGTCGGCTTATTGTCGACTTGTCCACCCGTACCAGGATAGCGGTTAGCAAGTACATTTTTCGGCTCATTAAAGCCAACCCCATTGTTGGAATAATTTGTAATGCGTGTAGGAGAGTTGGTTTTGTTAGTAGAAGTCTTGTCTAGATCCTTGAAACCAACCACTCGGTTGACTTGTGTTGCTACATTGGTCGAGACACCCGGTGAACCTGACTTGGTCTGAGTCCTATTTTTGACCCTGATATCGACGTTGGGCACAGTTTTACCATTATTCATATTACTGTTAGGGTTTCCAGTGTTTTTGGCTGCAAAGGTGCCACTGGGAGTGTTTCCAACTGAGGCATGACCACCAGGTATAGTACTGACGATTTTTTTAGGCGCATTACCATTGCCAGGGAAAAATCTGCGATTGTCTTTGGCCGTAGGTTTACTGGCACTACCAGTTCCGAGAGCATTACCAGTGCCAGGGGAAAACCTCTGATTGTCTTTGGATGTAGGTTTGCTGGCACCACCGGTTCCAAGAGTGTTACCAGTACCAGGGAAAAAGCTGCGTATATCTTTCCCTAAGGGTACTTTCGGCACTGAAAAAATAAAAGTGTTAGCATGTAATTATAGAAAACAGTGGGTCAGATGGGAAACCAGACCAGCAGAAGGAATCAAGTTTCATCAGTTTCTCAAATCAAGTAGTCAACATTTTAAAATTATATTAAAGAGTAAAGTTGAGAATTAAGATATTTTAAAAGGTAAAGTTAAGGAATTTATTTTTTAAGTACTAACACATCCCTACATAAAAAAAAACTAGCTTTATTGCTTCAAGTTTACTGGTTAAGGACTTTTATCACACCAAACAGATTAATACTAGAGTTAGGTCGAATCCACTATTTTACGAATATGAATCTCCAATTTACCTTAGAATCTCAAATCCGAATTTTGGGAAAAATTATGAACATAAGAGTAAATATAATAGAATAATATAAAATACAAATAGTGACTAACTGTTAAATTATTGGTCTGGGGCCTGGTTGTTGAGTTTGTCCTATAATTATGTCGGACCAATAAGTAGTATTAGAGCTATAAAACAAATTTCACTTTAAAAATTGGATATTTTTTTTAAGGATTTGAGTCTTGAATACAAACTTTTCTTGAATCCTCGAATAATCTTGAATGTTAGTTTGAAGTTTGGTGATTTTTTTTAACCACCATGTACAAACTTAACCTGTCCCCTGAGAGTAAACTGAACGAGTAAATTACCATTCTTGCTGCCAGTAGTCTTGCTCTTTTTGGTCTGAAACCCTTCGGGCTCCTTGACCTTGATGTAGCTTCCCCCGCAATTACCCATGTGACCAGCCCACCAGAAGTCATTGGGGCCTGGGGCACGATTGGTGGCTCGACGTACCATGCCGAAGAACGGAGGCCTTTTCTGGCAAGGCCCGTTGCAGCGCCACCAATGCTGCAGGTACAGCGCCACCTCGTCGTGGAAAGTGTGGTACACCTACAAACAAAACCATTATTCATTAAAACAACTGTCATGTCAGCACCAACATGGCATTTATAGTTAGAATAACATTCACCGCGTCTTAGTATCCATTTGGGTTTAACTCTTATAAAAGATGGAACTCTCAAATCCTTAAAAAAAATCCTAATTGTTCTAAGCTCTAATACTGTCTATTGGCGTTCAGAATCAACATAATTATAGGACATAATCAAACAATTATAAGAAATGTTTTCACCTTTATTTACTACTTCTATTTTCTACAATTCCATTATATTTATACTTTTGTAAGTGAGGCAATGAACTTTCCGAGTTCCTAGTGCCATAAACTAAGTAGGTTCCACTATGTAGCCACTAGATTTGCTGCAATATACGAGAGTTGTTTATATTTAGAAAATCACAGTGGAAAATATTTGTTTTCCATATGTGCAATTATCAAGTAATATTTGGTCAGAAATAAATAAAAATTGATATAATGAGTTATAATATATATTTTAAGATCTGATCATGACTGCAATCCCAACAACCTAAACAAACATATTTTAACGCTAAAGCTTGTGTAGGCCCTGTCGCCCCCCCCTTTAAATCCATGCCTGAACAGTGATAACATTTTATTATGTTGCTGCTATCAAATGAATCCATCAAAACTTGACACTCAGATTACATGACCTTACGTAGGAGTATGTGAAAATAAATGTTATACTTACGGTTATCTTAGTACCAGCTTCCTGGTTGATACTGTTCATGAGTTTGTGGAACTCTGGGCCATGACCGTCCCTGTCTCTATTGTTGTGAGTCACAAACAAATATGCGTGGATCATCTCGTGCTACAAAAAAGAGAAATTGTGCGAAATATTACTCTTTCATAATGTTTAATTTTTTCTTTAGCACCGCGTCTTACTATCTATTTGGGTTGTACGCTTATGTATTTGATCACGCTAATGTGTTAGGGATGAGGAAGGTCGAGTTTAGAAGTGTACCCGCATTTTAATTGGAAAGTGGAAAACCATCCTCAATACATCCGGCCAGTATTCAAACCCCAATTTCCCTGTCAACAGCAGTGTAGTCTATTGTGAGCGTGATGCCTTAGGCCATGCAGCCCCTGAAGCAGGTAATTATTTAATTTAATTTTATTAATATCTCGTCAATGAAGATGGGACGAACCTCTTCTAAACACTTGGTGTAGAAGCACCAGTTCAACAAACAACGACTAGTGGAACTGAATTTGTGCTTTAAATCCGAATCCCTGCACTAAAATAATTCCAAATCTTAAAAAATATGCTAAGCCTGACTTTCCCATATTATGATTTTTTTTACTCAATTCTGACATTTTTCCAACTATACATAATATAGATTAGCTAAATAATTTTGTTATATATATAAAGAGTTTACATTCAGTTACATGTGAGTGACAGAATTACATAATATTTTTTCTCTCTACTATGTGTACTTTTTTTTCTTCCTTTACTGATTTCAATATGCAGATTATCAATTATTTGTTTCTCTTAGTTTAATAAGGTCTAAGACTCCTCTACAACGTATTTCTTTTCTTGATGGACTGTACCATTGGCAGCATGTTGAATATGGTTTAGTTATCTGATAGCCTGTGATCTTAAATGATCACATATGTAGCTGACGATTTCCACACGTCCATCACAGACTCTGCCTTAAAATATGAGTGAAGAATGACCCTGGGCATGGGACGGTTCCTGGATAGCTCAGTGGTTATAGCATTGGTGTACTAAGCCAAAGGTCCCAGGTTTGATTCCCGTGTCCAGGTGTCATTTTTCAATTTTCAAAATATAATTTTTTTTTGCTATCGCATAACCCCATTGATAAATCTAAACTAATCGTTTGGGACAGAGATGGTATGGGTATGTAATGAGGATGGAAAAAGAGGATGGCAAAGAAAATGTAGGAAATTGACTGCAAGGGAGGCCAAGAAAGAGATGGACATTAGAGAAGAATGGAAGCAATTAAAGGAGGAAGAATGCGGTATTTTACTAAACTGACAAAACCACAGGCTGGAAACAGTTGATGATGATGATGATGGTATAGGAGGATTCAAAACGTTCTTATTTAAGTTAAGCTCATTTACTTTTTTTTCATAACACATTAAGCAGTTTCGTTCTTTGCCCCAACACCCATCACAAGATACAAAAACAAATCTTGAACATGTTTTATCTGTTCAAATTTACCTTAATTTTGCATTTTGACAATGTTAAGCTGTATTTATCGAGGTTTTAACAGATAGTGTTTGAAATAAAATAATGGTTTTGAGGTTTAAGTTGTGATGAAAAACAGTAACTGTAGGTTGGTGTTTGTTATAACTACAGCTGAAACATCAGACCTTTGTTTTGTTTTTTGTTTTGGTATGTGAAGCTCAAGCTCAAAAAAGTTATATTTAATGTATTCAAACAGTTTTCAGATTTACTGGATAGCAAACTCTTTGTGACCCCCTCTTAAAATACACCAAGAGTTAATATGATGAAGACTGGAATATTTATGAGCATTCAGCGATGTTTTAGGTAATGGTTAGTGCATGTAACTAAGATTAGGATAAACCAATGGTAGACCACAAAGTGGTTTCAGACATCGCTCACTCAAACAAGAAGTTATTTAATCACCCTTCACCTTCGGTGGTCGAATGGTATGAATCATCACTTTCACAATATACTGGACGAAAGGGAGATCAGGGTTAGAATCCCAGTCAGATGTACTGAGGCTGGTTTTCCACTCTCCCTCCACATTAATGCAGGTACACTTCCTCTAAATTCCACCTTCCTCATCTCTCAACACAACAGTGTAATTATTACAAAGGCCGCAATATCTAGCGAGCTGCGGTGACATGTTTAGAGGAGCAAACCTACCAGGAGAGTCTCAACAAGGTCCTTACGGGGCCGCAGTTTCAGCAGAGGAGCACTCAGACTGATGGAACAGAGTCCGCCGTGACCCTCATAGTAACAGATCCCTGCGCACCTGCAACAAACACAATTAAATGCACTCAACTTTACACTACACACAGTCACATATGTTCTTCTATAATACTTCTCCTGTACGAGTTAACAGGTTCCTTGATATCTTTATTACAACGGTCCTTCCCTTAAGAATCAGAACCAGTTTCATTTCCTATAAAAGTTAGTTCTTCCTTCCTCAGTTAAAAAAGTAAATCTTAATAATCACATACAATGCATTAGAATTATTTAATTGAATCTCATTATGAATTTTGTATTTAAGGTGAAGTTTAAAAAAATATTTTTTACCTAATATGTATAGTAAATGTATTTTCCCAAAAACTATCTAGCCCACTAAAATCAGTCATTTATAGATAGATAGATAGATAGATAGATAGATAGATAGATAGATAGATAGATAGATAGATAGATGTTAGTGATGTCACATTAAATTTATTGGGTTCAGATGTGTGATTGGTTATGAGGCTTAGAGTCAAAATAAAAGAACCAGAACCGTTTTGAAACCTAATACTAATAAACATGCCAAGTTGTTTTAAGTGAGTACTAACTTGTTAAGAGGGCCCTAGAGTGCGTGAAACCATTTATCTAGAAATGTTCACAAAGTGGTGGGGAAACTTACGAAGTCATCCTATTGCTCCATTTTACCACAACATTGTTGAGCTTGCCCCAAAAGAAGCGCTTATCAAATTGAAGGAACATGCCATGAATGTCAGGTGTGGGGTCCAAGTACTCCCAAGAAGGGTCGATCAAGGATGTTTGCTTCGGATGTTGCTTGTCTGTTCCGTTCCCACAGCTGCCATTAAATAAGTTTTCCTTGCCTTTGTTGGGAGAGCTCTTACTGTGGACCTGGGATCCATTGTTTCGAGGCACAGGAGTAACCACCTGAGACAAAGATAAAGTGGAAGTGAGATTATGCAATAAACTAATCACATTATGATATTTGTTGATTAAATATTAGAGCATAGCTTTGCTAATCCGAGCATGCACTAGTCCGAAAGACGCTGTAATCTGGACCTCCCCTAGTTTAGTTTCCACCAACCACACTCACAGTACCCAATGGGGTTTTCTCTTTAATGGAAATGTGTTTCAAAGCCAAACCGATAAAACATATGAGAATAGCTTTATGAATAAGAGTAAAAAGAAGAATTCTATAAAATGTTTACATAGTTGTTTATATCATTCCTTGATAATTCCAGCGTCCTTGACAATCTCAAGTTCGGGTTTAGCAGGATCACGCTGTATTGATAGACTTATGGACCCTTCAAAAAATAAAAATAAATTCTAATGAAAAAAACTGTTCATCAACTACATGCTATTTAAAAAGTAACTTAAGGAAAGTTTCAGTCCTTATTAATAAACTACATTTGTTTTGATATAGTACCTAGTAGGGTTTATATCATAATTTATTCTTGGCTGTGTCTGAATAATCTACTTATGTGGCGTCGCCTTGACTCATGCCCTTGAGAGCTGCATTGTGTTGCAATCATGTGACCAAGTGTAGATCCGACCAAATAGTCACGAAGGATACCTATGCAGTCTTCTCGAGCCCTGCTAGAGGTCTTGGTGACCATGGATACGAAGGCTACCAGCCGTGCGCTGTTCTCGCAGTGTTTGACCAGCAATTGTTTTAGTATTATCGTTTTGTCTACTAGAGCACAGACTTCTTTTTTCCGCCATTTTAAAAAAGGGTTGCCATTTGAATAGTTTGATGCAGTATTCGCTATGAACAGCGCAAGAAGTGTAAAATCATCAAGTCTAGGACTCAAGGGTCTGACTAGGAAGCCTTGGACTATTCAGATACAGCCCTCGAGTATCAGATGTGCTCAAAAACCAGTGCACTTGTTTTTTTTGCCTTTTTCCCCCCGAAGTTCAATGTCAATGGTTGTTTTCTAAAGAGTTTAGGAAATTACCTTATTTTTCTCTTCATTATTAAGTTGTTCTTGGAGTTGAAGTGCCAGGGCAAAATCCAAATCAGCATCCATCTTTTATGTAACAAATAATCTTATTTAAATACAAGTGTGAGGATGCCAAATCGTGTTAAAGCGTACAGAGCAAGCAGAACAGTATACTTAGGTAATAACACATTAAATTGACTTAATAAATTAAATGTTGACAATTGTATGTTTTAGTTAAGATGCCAATGTAGCCTACTTCTTTAATAAATCTAGAAAATTGTTATTGGAAATTGGCTTCCTAGTCGATTAATGTTAGGGTTTCTTCAAATAAAATTTAAAAAATAAAAAACATGTACATTGTCACGTTTGAATTAAATATAATACTTTTAAAATAGTGTCCAAACGATTAGTGACATAAGATGTGAGAACTTGGTTACACAAAAAAAGCTCGAGTTAGTACTTGCCAGTTGCCAGCATAGAAAGAACACTTCAGAGACTTTATCCACAAAAATGAGACTACGTCAAATCGTTTATTTTGTGATCAACACCAATAATAATATATGAGAAAATTCCTCCAACAGTATGGGGGATAACATCATAGACAAGAGATAGAAACGCCTCTCTAATTTTGGCAAGTAGAAACACATTGTTAGCACTCGCGGCGTTAGTGCTACGAACTAAAAGTATCGAAGCGGGATGTTACACTTGTAGCACAACGCATTTTCTATTGTGGAATGTTAATTAATCAATTCTTATATCAAATTCAATCAAATGTAGCAAATTCTATTATTTTATAAATAAAATAAGTTATAAAATGTATAATCTAACTAAACTCCTTTTTAAAATAAATGATAAATTTCTAACAAAACAATAGTGGTTAATTTTACATAGACTTAACCAGTGATCTCTATAATATAACTGGATGGACATCTGTGGCTGAAATTTTCAAGCTGTCATCTGCATACCATTGGTTAAGTGAGAAGAAAACTTTCGGGTATCTCTTTCTCTCTTTCACCCTTGCAAGGCAATGAGGCATTTTGACATCGTTCATTAATTTGATTGACAATATGAGATAAATCAATGTGTGATTAGTTGAATGAAATAAATATGTTAGTAAAAGCTTTGAAGAACATAACAAAAGTCGAAGGTGGTTAGTTTTTTCTTTAAATAAGTTGATGTAGCCTAATATATATGATGATTTTTTTTTTAGGAAGCTCGCTTGTAANATATGATCATTTTTTTTTTAGGAAGCTCGCTTGTAAGGCTTTATCTCGTACCAGAATCCTACCCTATAATTGTGTTTAGGTAGGATAAAAGACCTTCCAGAAGGAAATTTCTACTTCCGTTTTAAATGGCTGTTCATCCTACCAAAATTTTCCCCCCACAGTGTAGCAGACGATAAACTTGAACGTCACGCTTTTATCCTTGGCAATTTGTAAATGTATGTCCATCCAGTTATATTATAGAGATTAATTTACCGTGAGGCTGTTGCCCGACTAAAAATATCCAAATTGACAGAATCATCATCATTTACTGTAATTGGCTATTATATTGTTACTTTTATTCCAATAGAAATATTTGAAGCTCTAAAATGCCATGCCTGTTAACTTCAGACATTATTCCACTACTAGTTTGGAAAAGTTTTATTGAAATGTGACTTATAAAGTGTTTTTTGGGCACGGGGGTTAAGTGACTATGCCATTTAGACTAATTTTTAGATGATGGTATAATGGTTTCCCACACTTTTCCTCCACAAAATTGTCAATATTGGATGATAGATAATATGCCTTATCTAACAAAGTTTTGGGCCTCTTTTCCTATATTACATCACCAGATTAAGCCCTTAACCACATGGTAAAATTGATCACTCTTACATATCCTTTGTTCCTCCTAGATCTTACTTCATAGATAGCAGAAATCTCCCACCTTTCCGAGTTCCTTTCCAATGATTGTTACTTTCTTTGCTGGGCTTGTGTTTCTAGCCACCTTCATTATCTTGCTCTTTTCCACATTCATGTCCAATCCATATCGTTCCATCGCTCCTGCCCATTTAGCTAGTTCTCTTCCGACTTCCCCCAAGTCATGACATTGTCCGTGTATGCCATCCGCTTCAGTTCCCCCGGGTATCTATGACCCTGGACTCGGTCTATAATTTCATCCATCACAATATTAAATATGATTGGTAATATAACGTTTCCTTGTCTCACTCCCCTTTCGATTTTGAACCAATGAGTGTGTTTATCTTCTAGTCTTACACAATTTTCAAACTTATCATATATGTTCCTTATTTGTTCCACGAGCCCTTTACCAATTTCCCTTTTTCTTAAACCCATCCATATACTTTCTCATAAGCCTTTTTATATCAATGAAGGCTATCACTATATCTTTACAATTGTTTGTCTCGGTACAAAGATTGAATCAATTGTAGATATTCCCTGTCAAACTCTGCACTTTTCTTCCCTTGCTGTTTCCTCTATTCTTCGTTTAACTATTCTTAAGAGTAATTTTTCATATATTTTCAGACAGTGGCACAGCAATGTAATGCCCCTGTAATATTCACATTTTGACCGGTTCCCCTTTTTATACATGGGCACAATAACCCCTTTCCTCCAATATTCTGGTTATTTTTCTTTCCTTACATACTGCTCGCATCACTCCTTATAACCACTGCAATCCCATATATTCTGCTGCTTTAATCATTTCCACGGTTAATTCATTTATTCCTGGTGGTTCTCACTGCTATCTCTGAATCTTGCATAGGAAATTCATCTACCTCCTCTTCTATCACTCCTGTTTCTATCTCTCCTCCACTATTTATTTTTGTTCCCTCCATTAATTCCTTAAAATAATCTTTCCATGTTTTCATCCCCTTCTCTTCTCTCCCCTGGACTTCTCCAGCTGTATCCAGTACTCTGGTCAACATCTCTTTAGGCCAGTGATTAACTTCACTCTTGCAGTAGATTGGACTGCCTATCAAGTGGAGTTGAGAGATTGAAATCTTGGTCCTGTGTTTTTTTTTACTATATGATATTTCACTCTTTCTCCTCAAAAATGCAGACACACTTCCTCTAAATTCCACCTTACTCAGCCCTTATACATCAGCTTAATTAGTACAACCCGAATGGCGATACGTGGTGCTAAGAAATAAACAAAAACCAGCAATGTGAATAAAATTAATTTTACATATCTTGTGCTTTTTTTTTTCTTTCGAGTTTCTATTCTGGTGCCTAAATCCATATTTTTAAAATGCATATTTTAAACATTTTTTATGCATAAGAATCCGCTCCTTACACAATATAACATACCCAGAAAAAATCAAAAGAAAAAACGTCTAAAGGAACCCTTTTTAATGTTTTACTTTAAATATTTTTTAGAAGTACCTGTAATATGTTTTAATTTTTTTGCTAAACCTCATGTTTAAAATATTCATTTCAGATTTTGAAAGCGCTGTTCAAGACTATTTCTACAGCCTGAATAAAATTAGTGGATCTTCGGAACAAAGAGAATGAGACTTATGACGTGATATAGTTGAAAAGTCGTGACACAAAGACATAACCTAGTGATAATTTTCATATTTTGTAAAAAAAAAATTAGTTAATTATTTTTTGTAGGCTTAGTTTATATGCTAACGAGTTAGAGATAAAGAACATCGAATTTATAGGAAATGTACATGCATTTGCAGGGAGGAAGAGTGGAAAACCATTTAGGAAAAACCACCCTCAGTACACCCGAACGGGATTTGAACCCTAATCGCCCTGTCATTAAAAGTGTAGTCTATTGCGAGAATTATGTGAACTATGCCGTAGAACATGTAGTCATCGGAGCAAGTAGAATTAAAATTAAATGACTAATATTTTATAGACCTAAACAAAGGAAAGACTGGTGCTAGATGGATGGATTAAATATACATTGAAAGGAAATAGAAGAACAAATCCTGCACACTTAACTGAGAAATGAAAGTCCAAAGAGTGTTAATATTTAGATCAACATGTTTATGGTAAGTGTGAGGACTATGCTTCTCTATCCTCCTTACAATTTCAAACACACAAATAAGTTTTTTATTTTTTTATTTTTGTTAAATATTATAAATTCTTGTCCAGAGAAAAATGTCCATAGTCAAACAAAATTTGAGAACTATTAAAACTAATGAGAATGAAATATATGAGCAAGAATGAATGACTATAAAGTTTAACAATATATTATAATATTACAAAATAATGTATTCCTACACTTACACAAAATGGCATGTTCAAACATGCATACTAAGAAATAATGTTAAATACCAAACATTTTACATTCAAGTACACAAAAAACAAACATTATAAAAAAAAATAATGAACTTTTATGGAACTGGGTGTATAGAAAAAAAATGTTGAGTGATTATATCACCACACAGATGTTGATAAGCGCTCTCAGAGACCCAGGTAGGTCTTTTTTTGCAGGAATATGCAATATGGCTGGGAATTAAGTTTACCAAAAGTTGGCACGAATGAGAATCAAAGTTATCGGCGAGAAGATTACATGACGAGGCTGTAGTATGACCTTGGTGGTGGAAGGGAATGACCATATTGTAAAGTGTTTCCCAATGGTTTTAGTATTCATGAATAGGCCTTTGTTGAACAGCATTATACAGGATTGCCCGTTCACACCTTAGCTCAGTTAGAAACATGTCTGTCTACTGAGCTAAGGGTCCCGGGTTCATTTCCTGGCATGGCCAAAAAATGTATCCTTGGTAAAATGTGGGTTTATCCTTTCACATTGATGAATTAACGGTTGGGGACTGGATGTTGTGCCTGTCCTAGTCTTAAGATAGTTTATAAGTCATATGAAACTATGACAGGCCTAGCCAGTCGGTAATGGAAAAAATATGGCTTGAATAAAAAACTGACCCAGGCCACAGGCTGGAAACAGTGATAGATGTATAAAAAAAGAATCGGCCTTTCGGGAGGACTGTGTATGAAGATGAACATTTTCTCTCCAATATTTGACTTTCTGATGAATACCACATTACGTTTGAAGGTTATGTTAACCAGCCAATGACAATTTCTCGGTTTTCAACGACCTAATGAGATGATTGCACATCCCTATAACCTGAAAATGTTATTGTTTGGTGTGCCATTTCGGTATTCTTTATTTTCAGCCATACTGTACTTTAACAAAGTTCTCACTAGTAGTGATCACTTGACATCACTAAACAAGATTTGAATGTTCAGTAAAATGGGAGGAAAAAATATATATTTCACTCACCTTTATGAAACACATTTTTTAATATACCTCTATAAGGAAAACATATTTTCGCTTTATGAGGTAATTATATTATATTTGGAAGAAGGTACAGGAAAGGTGGATGGAAACATATAAAAGGAACAGAACACAGCATGGCTTTTACAATGAAAAGAAGATAACAGTTCACATTCTACATTGATCTTTGTCCAATAGCAGCAATGTAAAGTGTGAACTGTGTTCTTCTTTTTGTTGTAAAAGCCATATTGTGTTTCTTTTATATGTTTCTATTAACCTTTCCTGTACCTTCTTCCAAATGTAACATGAAACACATTTTTTTAAATTTCAATCTAACCATTTTTTTAAAATAATTTTTAACACAAGGAAAAAAGGTATCTGTATGAATAATAAGTATGTTCATGTTTTACACTTCTAATTGTACAGTAATAGAAAATAACCCTCCAATAAAAACACACACACAAAATTAATCCCCCTTTAGGTTTTAAACCTGGTGTACATCATCTTAAAAATAATATAGTATTGGTGTGGCACCAATTTACAAACCAAAATGTCAGCCACAGATTAAATTATATTTAATTCCTTTTTAAAATGGTTGTATTTTTTATAACATGTCAAAAAGTGTTTTTTGTCCAAATATAAAGTTTTCTTACTACTCTACACTGAAATCATATTGTATGTACCCTTATTGGCGTGAATAGTGTATCGCTAAAAATCACTTCACAAACTGGTTGCATTATCAATGGTTTTTACATCCATTCTAAATATTTGCATCAAAGAAAAAATGGCGCCCAACAGCTGTATTGAATTAAACAATAAAAGGAGGACAGAAAGGCGAGGCCTACACACTTGCCAGAAAAGTTCACAACTAAAACACAATAAAACGCATCGTAACATTGCAGACGGAAAAAAACCTAATTGTGTTTTAATTGTAAACATTGAGGGCTACAGTTTTCTGGCAAGTGTAGGCTTTGCCCCTTTATCTTCCTTTCAATGATTAATTTAAATCTTTGCATCATTAATTTTTGTGACAAATTCTTTTCAAACTTAAACTTTGTAGTAAAGGAAGAAGCACTGTCATTGACCAAATATATATTTGGCTAAAACTTTGCGTCCAGTAAAACGTTCAAGGAAAATTATTTGCTTGGATTACAACTAAATCAATTTTCTTTGTGGACTGTACTGGCCAAACAAAAATAAAGCAAGCTAATAAGTACAACGAAACTTTCCACACCTCAGACAACTATGATTGTGGTGTCCTAGCCCACCGCCGGTTCCACTTCACAACAGACTCGGCAACAAGTCAAGCTCAAGGAACAAAGGAATGATGACCACATTTTTTAAACGTGGGATGACAAATGCTTACTAACTCCCTTATTCAGCTGAAAAAAAAAGTATCTTCACAACATAAGGCAATATAGAATTGAGTACTAGGCTAAATCGTGCTATAAATTAGGATGGATAGCTAATAAACTTACCTGAATGATACTTGAGCTGAAATTGTTGAGGTAAAACACTTAAAAAAAAGCCAGAACTACTACAGTTAGCTTCTTCAGTTTAATCTTTGAACCTGAATAAGCCTCTCGTGGTACTGAAAGCTTGTCTTTAAAAACGGATTTATGTTGTTTTTTTGTGTGTTATCTAAACAATTTCTACTCCACTATCAGTCAGGAATGTCTGCTCCCTCCCAATTTAAATAAAAACACAAGTGAATTAGTTCACATCATGTAACTATGTATTACTGTTGACCATATTTACTAGCAATGGTTTGCAATAAGGGAGCTAAATGCCCAAATAATATTAAATTCGAGGTAAAGTCCCATCATATTATGACATGAAGACAGCCTCCATTACTAAGTATACAGATTTCAACCATTAACAAAGATGTCCACCAGTTTCTTAAAACAAATGTTTTAACACGGTACAACATTGAAGGATAATGCCAGGAAAACCAAATTGTCTGTAGTTGATGTTTCAAACCTTGCCAGAGGACACACTCGGGGTGCAGCTAGTGGTAACGACTGCTACGGTAACGACCCGACGAGGAGCGGCCCGACTGACTGCGGCGTGCCGGGGGGGACCTGTCGGCAACAACCAGGCTTGGCTCGTATCTAGAAACATGAGCGCCTTAGCACCGAGACATGTGACCAACACATAATATCTAGCTAGGGCCGCATCTGAGCGTTTGATGCCCCCACCCCCCACAACAATTCATGCTTCTGGGCAATTTATTTAAGCTCCCCTGCACCCCCCCTCCCAACTTTTCAAGCCAGGAAGGCTTGCGGCCCTGCTAATGCTGTAAATCATAACATTTAGACTAATTAAGCTCAATAAATGGACAACATACTTAAATTACTAAATTTTTTACGCCAAACTACCCTGAAGTGTGTAGCTTATCAGAGGAGTGAAGTCTACTGAATTCCTAGATTGAAGGACCTAAGTACCCCTATTTTCTCCAATTCCCTCCCCCCCTCACTGTATGCAACATGTTTCGCCCAACCAACAAGTCCAATTAATCTATGCTCGGGCAGAATAAAACATTTATTCCAATATGTCAACAACATAATTTAATGTGATCAAATGCGGCAACATTTTTCCCTACCAATGAGAACAAGAGAATGCTCTGAACATTTCAATAATTTCACAAACTCTAATTTAAATCTCTTAGTGAAGTGAAGGCAGAACAACCCTTGAGAGTCATTCTCGTTCAAATAATTTGTTTTTGGAATATTTTGATGGGGCTTGGAACCCCACAATTAAAGATAAGCCACTTACTTACTCTATAGCATTAGGAACTCAAAAGTTCATTGCCACACTTACAAAAAGTAGACTACCTATCCTTATATTGAGCTATTTCTATCCAGTCCACCTCATTACACCCTATTCATTCTAATGTTATCCTCCCATTGGGTTTGCCAGTCAGTAACCTGAACAAGGTTCTAGATTCCCCCATTAATGTTACATGTCCTGTCTACCGGAACCTACAAGACTTGACAATTATAACAATGCATTGTGATGAGTACAGGGTATGTAACTCATCATTATGTAACCTCCTCCACTCTCAACCAAATATCTTCTTAAGCACCTTGTTTTCGAACACCCTATTTTATTTTTTTTGTCATGTAAAGTAAGAGAACATGTTTCACACCCATACACACGCACATTAAAAATATTCCTGTGTACTTCCTGCTATTATTATAGAATTGTTACCTTACGCTATAAATATACATACACACACACGGTGGTTAGGAAGTGAAGGTTTATTAGCCTGTCAGATTTTGGTAGACTTTAGACACAC
>CABFWB010000348.1:175243-209964 GCA_902151455.1 Timema bartmani | reverse complement strand
TCTTACTGCTAATGTAATTTTTTTGAATTTTGGCTAATTTTTTTAACTCAAATAAGGAAGGTTAATGTTAGTGAAATGAACCAGCATTTGCCTGGAGAGAGAATGGGGGCAGTAACAATATGGAACCCCCATGCCCCCCAAAGTAACTGGACTCCAAAGGTCAAGGCTGAGCACTGGGTCGACTCCCCTTGGTTTAGATAAGCTGTTGCCCATGTGTTAATTCTAGCGCTACACTTCTGTCAGTTTGGGTAGCGCAGTCAAAACTAAACAAAACTTTGAATGGCCCATTTAGATTCACCTTGATAAACTTAACAGTGTGAGACAATTAAGTAATCTGAAAAATATCTTTCTTTTATCACCGCGGCTTATTACCCCTTTGGGTTGTGTGCATCTATACTAATTACGCTAATGTGTTATTGATAAGGAAGGTTAAATTTTAGATTAAGTGTATCTGCATTAGCATGGAAGGAAAATAGAAAACCATTTAGGAAAAAAAGCCTCAGTGCACCCAACCAGGATTCGAACTCCGATTTCCTCATCATAGGTAGTCCAGTCCATTGCCAGAGTGTTGCCTTAGAGACCATGTGGACACAGTCGCAATTCATGGATATTAATTATACAAAATGTTGTTTATGTCTAATTCATCCTCACCTTTCTTAATAAAATATTATTTAAAGATCCTAATAGAATTTATTGATACACAAAGAACAAAGAGATGTTTAAGTCTGATCATGTGTCAATGTTTAAATAGAAAATGACAAATTCACACAAGAAATGAACCCAAGCGCTCATAGTAAGAGTAACACTGACAGATGGAAAGTTCAAGACCATCATTTATTAAAGATTATAATTCCAGGATGCTCGACTTTGACCTTATACCAGGGCACTAAATTAATTTTAACATGCTTCAGTGGCTGCATACTCTAAGGTGCTATTCTCGCAATTGACTAGACTTTCGATGACAGGGAGATTGTGGTTTGATCCCAATTGGGTGTACTTTGAGATTTTTACCTAAATAGTTTTCCACTCTCTCTTCATGCAAATGTGGGTGCACTTACTCTAAAATTCAATCGTCCTCATCCCTAAATTATTAGCGTAATTAATACATAAATGCTTAACTTGAATAAGTAGTAAGACAGTGTGTTAATGTATTTCAGACTACCCAATCCCGTGTATGGTTTAAAGTTAATTTTAGATATCTCATACATGTTAGGGTAATTTAAACATTTGAAATATGATTATATTTTCTGTGTGACATCACCTTATTAAGGAGTTATACACAAATAATGAAATCACACACAGATGATTAAATCACCTAATAGGCGATGCATTGAAATGTGATTTACTAAAAATTGAGGGCAATGCTCTGCATTAATTATTTTGTAAAAGTCAAGTTAGTGAATGAAGAAAATTTCATAATATTGCGTATGACAAAAACAATGACTGTAATTTCAACAAAATGTTGCCGAATGGTTTGAGTTATGTTAAAACTTTTAACCTCAGTTAGGCACCTAGCTTTATTTCATTCATTCAATACGTTCACTAATTTATTCATATTATATTGTTTATTAGAACTGTTCCTGTTAAAATAACCTTTTTTACTTTACCCATTTAAAAAAAAAGTATTTTAAAGAAATTACCGAATATAAGTTGATGATGGAGTGACAAAGATTTACCATTCCATAGACATTTACGCCAAGGGCTGTTATTAATAAAATGTCAAAAGCTGTTAATAATATAAGGGGGGAGGGGTGGGGACATGTTCAATCTATTTATATTGAAAGACAACAAACAGTCTTACCTCGACGAATTACACTATGGAGTAGCTTATAAGATAATGTTATAGTTGTCAAGGCAGGACTGCTACTTTTTCAAGGAAACAAAGCATAGAACTGAGTCTCTGAAAATCTCATCAAGTCATTTGGTAATATTTATAAATCAAATGACTGCTTAACTTCACACATGCAGTTTTTCTATGATATATATTTTCTTCAGTCATCGCCTAACTATATAATAGGTCCAACAAATTCTACTTAAGGTTATGTTTCCACTCGGTGATGTGTTTACAAATATTAAATTATTGTGCTTACTCTGTTTAAAACTTGATCTCATCTGTCTCACGCAATATCTTCGCCAAGGTTTTGAACCAAAGATATTCAAGAGGTGAGCTATCAGCTCGTCAAATACGTCACGGCCTTTTAGCCATTGGTACATACATTTTAGGTGCTTTTTTAAAAAAATATTTAACAAGCAAACAAGTGTGCACTGTTATAGTTATAAATATATTTTTAATTAGTGTGTTTAACACTAAAGATATTCTAATGTGTAGGAATTGAGTCGGTGACTTAGAGGAAATGCACCCAATTAGCATGTTGAGAGGATGGGAAAATCGGTGATAAACCACATGTGGAAAACCACCTGCAGTAAACTTGGCTCAGATTCTAAACTTGACCTCCCCATAGATGGGAATTCGGTCTATTGAGATCCTGACGACTTAGATGATGTGACCACAGATACAAGTAGTTATAGTAACTATAAAAGAAATCAATTTGAAGCACAAATAGAATATATAAACAATATTAAGCAAATTTATGGACAAAGAAAACAAGCAATTTAATTTC
Organism: Timema bartmani; assembly: GCA_902151455.1. Classification (NCBI taxonomy): domain Eukaryota; kingdom Metazoa; phylum Arthropoda; class Insecta; order Phasmatodea; family Timematidae; genus Timema; species Timema bartmani. The sequence continues at coordinate 207,343 of CABFWB010000348.1, read as the reverse complement.
ATGGGTCTGTATTTTAATTTTACCAGGCTACTAAAAAGTTCCTCAAATGTCTTATGAACCCATCTGACATGATGTTTAATTGGGAAATTAGATATATATGACCATGATCAAAAGAGAAAACGCTCGACACCAGCAAAATTGAGCTCAATTAAAAAGTTAATTTCATTTCAACAAATTTATTTTTAAAATTCTTTTTTTTTTTAATTTGGTGAAATGGTTAGTGTAATTCTATCCAGCACATGCCGAGAAGGACATCTGGCTGAATACAGTAAGCAACTGCTATCATAAAAATAGTTTATATGCAAGTTTTCTAATTTAAATCTCACTCTGTTATTGAAAATATGTTATGGGCAAAGCCCTGACCTTCCGATAAGTTTGCCGCCGCTCTATTACTAACTCAACTTTCCAAAACAATGCCCGTGTTCAGCACACATTTTCCTATTTATTGAAACATTCTGCCCAAGCATAAAATAGTGCAATGTCAAATAACTATTCAAGAGTTGTTTTACATCACCGAGTCTTGGAGCTTGTTTGGATTTTATGTGTACATTCATTAATTACACTAATATGACAGGGATGATAACGGTATGAGTTTTATAGGAAATGTACTTACATTTGCATAGAGGAAGATTGGGAAACCATTTAGGAAAAATCACCCTCAGCACACCCTGACAAGGATTTTAATTCTAATCTCTTCATCAACAGCAATCCGGCCTAGCACTAGAACGATGCGTTAGAGTATGTGACTGTTTAACCGCTTATTTGACTATGCACAAGGTTTTTTTAATATCCTTGGCAACAAAATTATGAAAAATCAAGTTTTATAAAATGTCCATGTCATTTTACAAACATGATTATATTTTTAAAAAAACAAGTAACTTTTTTTTAATGTTTAAATTAATCTTTAACCAAATTAAATGTGAAATTGGAGGTCATTTGATAAAATTCACCCTTAAAGAATATATTATGTCAGTAGTTCTCAAAATAGTGTTCGTGGCACACTTTTGAATAATAAAGTTTTTGGAGGCATACTTGAAGGGGATAAATGATAAAAAGAGGAGGTTTTGGAAGTTTGAAAAAAAAACTTTTTAAATAACACAATTTAATCAAGATATTCAATATTTTATAAGTATTTTTTACATTTGTAAAATAAAAACAAGCAATAAAAGATAGTAATAATAAATTAAATTGTAATTACTATGAATTATTACTCAATTGTTATTTTAATGGAAAACTTGAACTTTTTAGTTATTTCGGTAATACTATAGCGTGTAACCAATAAGGTGACTCATTCTATGTTTGAGTTCACAAAGTTTCCCCCATATTATCCACTTTATATTCGCAAGATCACGGAATTTTAATTTGAAGAGATCTGATGTTTACATATTGATCAAAATTTGACGACACACCTTCGAAGAATTCGCTGAGAACCAGTTATAATTTGTCGGTTAGATAGGGAAGTTTGTGCACGTAAATAAGAGCTTGCCTAGCATAGCAGCGGGAAGAGTCATGTGTTACGCTAAAAGTTCCAAGGTCCAAAATCTTTGTGCATCTATTTTTCAAAATATTAAAAGAAAAACATTAAATTGCTTGTGTTCTTTGTAGGTAATGTTTGCTCTTGGCAATCACCTCACCCTTACCAGCAACTGTGCTCTTAAGAGATATGTAATGCACCTCCTTAAGAGGGGGGAGAGGAATACCTACCACGGGCGCCAACCACACAACCACCATTTTTACCATCTGGCCAACCATCGTGAACAAAACCATCTGGTCAAACCATGGTGACCAACTGCTACAAAACCATCTCGGTCAACCATTGTCATGTCGAGTCTACCATTACCAACACACACACCCTAAAGTGAAGCAAGCAACATTCTGTTAGCAGGGGTGGTAAACTCTCCGCCGCAGGTACTGCTGCCAGCACTGCTACCAACCCAGCCACACAGACTTGAGACAAGGTAGACTGTTGACACATCTTCGAGGACCATTTGTTTACAGATTCTACACAAGAGTATGGCTCTTAATTGTTTAGTTTTATAACAGGTTTAAGATTTTAATCAATTAGGAGTGTGTGAAGCTTTTAAAACTGACAAGCTTCAAATATTTGTTAGCTTTGACTTTGATTTGAGAATAACATTCAACAATTTCAAACGTCACAATTTTTTTTATTAGGTTAATGTACTTTTTTTTAAATGTTCAGCAGTTATTTTTATCAGAAATGAGCGTCAGTGTAAAAAAAAATAAAAAAAAATGAAGTATTTAATTTACATTTTGTGATAGTAGTTTAATTTATAATTTTAAGATTTATTAATTATGTTTAGAATATAACATTATATATGTATTTAATACCTAAATTTACATAGCTAAGCAAAGTATAATATTGTTATCCAACATTAAACATTTTTTTAAATAATCAAACTTCAATTCAGCTTCGGAAATATTTCATATATTTCGACTTGACTTCGCTTTGAATTGATAAAATGGACTTTGCACACTTTTATAAACCATTAATCCGATGTGTTAGATTACACCCCCCTCCCCACACTTTTTTTTTAGCCGGGATATTCCCATTGGTTTTTTACTCCACCCCCTTTCATGTAACAATTCTTTTTTTAGTATTTTCTTTCAAACAGGCAGTTAGTTCACTTTCTATTGAGCTTTCTGTGAAGTGTAGCCCGCTTGATGTTGCCAATGGGCAAGTTTGAAGAAGAGATTCCTTTCCGGTGTTCCTCGAGTCCCACCAAACTAAGTCAATATAAAAGTAGGCTTACTCCATTTCTTGGAAAGGGTGGAATACCTTTGACCCATTTACAAGTGAGTGCAAGTCTTGAAACTTTATAAATGGGGCTTTACCTAGTCTTGTAAAGTAATCCTAATCTAGCACCTTGAGCTGAGGGAAACCCTTGTTTAAGTCTAGTTGGATTCTGCGTTCACAAATCACCTCTATCTTTGAGATGCTGCGTTCTCAATCCACCTCTGTCTTTGGAATGTAGCATGTGATGCTGCGTCTCTCAATACACCTTTATATTTAAATTATGACATGGGATTCTGCACTTTCAATCCAACACTAAACTTGAGTTATGACATGGGATTTTAAGATCTCAATCAACCTCTACCTTTGGGTTGTGATATGGGATTATGTGCTCTAAGTTTCCCTCTAATTTGGGTCTTGACAAGGGATTTTGCTCTCTCAACCGACCTCTAGTTATGAGTTGGGATTTTGAGCTCTCAACCGATCTCTATCTTTGAGTTATGAGGAGATGGGATTGTGAGCTCTCAACCGATATCTAGCTTTTGTGTTGTGACGAAGAATTCTGCACTCTAAATCCACCTCTTTCTTTGGGTTGTGACATGGGATTCAGCACTCTCAATCCACTTCAATCTTTTAGTTGTGTTATTTTGTGCTCTATCTTTGAGTTGTAACACAGACATACGGTAGTATGTACGCTAAGATTCATCTACAATCTTTATCTTTCTTCTCCTTGCGTTTGTTGCCACTACTTCTCACATCCTTGCTTGCTTCTTTTGGTCTTTCTTTCCAGAATGCCCGGCAAAATTTGACAACAAGTGACGAGGCACATATATGAAGGTAGAGTGTGTAGATCAAATGGAAGGGGTAAGCCAAGTAAGACGTGGGCAAATGTTGTAGACGAATGTGTGAAAGGGAAACATGAGTTGTAAGAATAAAAGAGCAAGCATTACTCGGTGTTTGGATGTTGTTGAAGCTAAGGGAGTAATCAAGGATATGGAAGTGTGGAGAAAGTTAGTAAGGATGGATTAACTACGAGTTGTTTTTTGAGCTGTATGCACAGTTTCTTGCCTACCTCGTAAAGGAGCGGCGTGATTAGGTTCACCTTGCAAGAATGCGTCTTTAGAAAACTTATCCTGCCCTTAATCTGGCAACGCTCAATCTCATGAGTGCCGTGACTAGTTCTGGTACTAAACATGAGAACATAATGTTCAATGTGCAATTGATGGAGCAACAGTATTAACAAGGAAAATTGTGTACTGTTGACGCCGACAAAGTGATATTCAAATTTACTATCAAAGCAACTGCGAAATAGATAATATCTTAAAAGTTGTTTGGAGATATTTAAAACAAACATTTATATGGTAATGTTAAGAATTTGTTTGGAAAAAAATAGTTGTATTTTTTCAGGAACCTAATCAACCTCTTGTGAATATGCCATACTGTCTACCTCTTCAAAAGTCTATGTTGCCACAATAAAAATACAAAGCCAATGGATTGGAGGACAAATGACATTAAATAATAACATTCTATGGCTATAAATAAAAACATCCTCTGTTGGTGAAGTGCTGTGAGCCATTGATTAATTAAAAAAACAGTAAATTCTACACTTTTGTACACTAACAATGTGTCAATGAACAGTGTAAAAAACAACACAAATATTACACACATGGTCTATTTTTATGTTTCAAAAACTAAATTATTAAATATATAATATGATAGGTAGGTATTTAAAAAAAAGACTAGGTCTGAGGAGCAAGCTTAAATAAAAAATCCAGCTTGTAAAAAAAGTGTTATTGAATGTGATTTGTGTATTAGGTGTTTCTCCAAAAGTTGTATTTTCAAGTAAACTAGCATTTTTTTGGCGTAAAATATACTGTCTTAACTGGAAATCAATTGTTTGTAGGTTTGGACACTAGAGCTAAGAATATTTAGTGATGAATAATTTAATAGCTAAACTAAAACACACATATTCATTTATTCTCTTTTCAAATTTGTTAATAAACAGTTTTTACCGTTTAAAAAAAAATACTTTTTACTTTAACATGATCTGAAAGTTTCGACTCAAGACAAAGGTAAATGTTTTGGTAGGTCTAGATTATGAAATTTCCAACAAACTTACTCGCTTAAACGTTGAAAATTACGTTTCGTTCTTTACAACGCCAAAATTGAATAGTTAAACCATTTAGTGTGCAAACAAAAAAATCATAAGGATGTGACAATTTTGACATATTAACATTATTGGGGATTTGTCAGCAATTTGATAATTTACACACCTAATTTTAATAAATCGACTGAGACAGGGATGTGGTCTGAAAATAAGTTTTAATCATACTTAACTCATTTATAGACTTTGTAGGAATGTATTAAAATTATAGGCCTACTTGTTTTGAAAGAAGAGTATTGATAACAGTGGGTTTATTATTTTTTAAATAGCAATATTTATTAAATAATAAGTAAAATATACGTAATTAAATAAATATGATAGAATTGTAGAAAAATGAAGCACAAATTAGAGTAGAAACACTAACACATTTATAAAAACACTTCAATATTTTGAGCTTGGCTAACTTCCTGTTTAGTCTTTTAACTCCTACTTTGGGAAAGATGTCACGAAAACATCGAATTAATATTAAAATATTTGTAAATATGTGTTAGTGTTTTTACTTTTATTTGCGCTTCATTTCTCTACAAGTGTATCATATTTATTTGGTTACATATTAAATTAATTGTATCTACTTAACAACAATAAATAAAACATTTGAATTGTGATAAAAAATTAAAATAATAATAGTAAAGATAATAAAAACAATCAGAACAAAGGGTCTGACTCATTTACGAACAAAGCAGAAGGAACTTTTTAGCACTGTGTTTTACTACCTGTTCAGGTTATACACAAGGATGAGGAAGATTGAATTTAGAGGAAGTGTGGAAGGAGAGTGGAAAAACCACCCTCAGTACATGCGACCAGGATTTGAACCTCGATCTCTCTGTCTATTGCGAGAGTGATGCCTTAGATCATCAACAGAGTGGGGTTTAAATGATAGTATTACCAAGATAGGTAAATATATCAAATATAACCAAGTGATTGTTTCTATTGGTACTATTTCTATATCAGTACCTGGTTAGGAGGGAGGAAGTATTCATGTCCATAGTAAAATTATTGAAACTAAAGTATCAATCAAAAAAGCATTAGTATCGAAAGGAAAAATATTGATATTAGTAAAGTATTGATAGTTTCTCCACATCCCTATTCCAAACTTCTATCGAGACTTCCCTTGAAATTCCACATATTAATTCTAAATAAAAAAATCTATTAAGTCCTTGGAAGTGGAAGACCAGTCCCCAAGACTGAAATCTTCACTCACTCGACCAATAGCCAGCCTGCTTTAACCAGGGTACACTACTCAGTACAGATATTCAGGGGTTTCAAACCCTAGGCTTTCACCCACAGGTTGTGTTTTTAAAAAAAATTACGGTTGACATACCTTGACGGAGGCCGCTTGTAGCCATATTTGGACTCGAGACAGTCGCGGGAGAAATGACCCCTCTCCCCACATTGATAGCACCTCATGTTCGGATCGTAGCCTCTGCGGCCTCTACCTCGGGTCCTTGGACGGGCCACTGTCACTCGAATACGACTACCGCACACCGTCCTTTTGACAAACCACGCACCCACTTGAGACAGGACATATTGTTTTAAATTGTAAACACATTCATATACAATCAAGATAGGAGAGGTTGTATCTGACAGTTTTTATTGTAAACATTGGTAGAAAGTCACTAACATCAACCTATTCGGAAATTATTATTATTTGCTTACTAACACTGTATTATCAATTAAAAAGTGTTACTAAACGAACATAATATGACTTCTCTAAGCATTACTGTGCAGCTAGTGTTTTTGTAACTTATTTAAAGAACAATTTTATTATGCTTTCTTTTGTTTCGCGATTGTTGCAACAAGAGATATTAATGTGCAACAATATTATCCAATAATTTATTTTACTATTCATAAATTGATTCTTACATGCTCCATTAATTTGGCTTTGAAACACATTCTTAGCAGCATTTTTCTTTATATCAAAAACTTATAAACGTAGCTAGTTTTATTAATGTCTTCCTCTTTCTCAAATTTGTCTAAAACCCCAAATTTCTGTTATGTTTTCTTTTGTTCAACAAAACTGTGCACTGGCACGCTAGCAACACAGACGAAACGTCAACAGCCGGTTGTTAAGGTAGGATAAAGATAGAACACCAATGTGACCTTGAGAGGAGTTGGTAAGAACAAAATTTGGAGAGGTTCGGATTACAGCATATTCAGGACTAGCGTATATTCGGATTAGCAAGAATATGCTGAATGTGTGTACAAGAGGGGCGGGCACACAAACTGTTGAAAACTTTGACTAGGCATCGAATATTTGTTAACTTGAACTCCACCTTGAAAAAGATTTCAGTTATGAGAGTTCGAAGTTTCACCAATAAAAATTTGAGAGTTTAAGCACAAATACTGTTGGTTTTTTTTTTAATCATTTTCTATTGTTATGTACACTCCTTTAACCTTAGAGGTAGCAGTCTTACTTTAACCGACTATAAACCTAGCCTATACCATAGTGTAATCCTTAAACCTTTCAGAATAAAACAGAGTTCACATAACAACGAATTTATATTAATTATGTTATAATAGTAATGTAATTTATCAATTTGAACGAAACTTACACAATTTTGCAATACAGCACTTTTGTAGAGATTTAGTGTAATATAATGTTATATAAATATGATAAATAATTTGGGTTTTTTTCAAAATAAAACAATTTTTTATAAAATATCCACACTTTGGTTTGGCACCAGGAATATTTCCTAAGTGTATGTATATATAGTGTTTAAAATATACTCCCCTAGAACTTTTTGAGAAGTATTGTATGGGGACAAATAGCAACATCGCCAACTCACATGCCGTCAGTGGCGCGCAAAGCATCCTCAGCGTCCTCCCGGTCCCGGAAAACCACAAACGCGAAGCAAGGTGGAGACTTGGCCACCCATATCTCCTTCAAAGGACCGTACTTGTCGAACACGTACTGGAGCTCATGTTTGGACACCCCCATACCTTCTTGACAATACAGTAAGCATAAAATAGTACACTCGAGTTAAACCCTTGCATTTTGGCTCACTTCACTTCATTTCTCAAGTCATAGTCCCGACAGACCTGCCTGCCGATTATGAGCAGGGGTCAGATTAATGCTTACAGTTTAGTGGTTAACTAACACCTTTGTTAAACCTGCTGACTATCCATTTTAGGGTTGCCATTATTTTCTTATTACAACATTCTTTATGGTTTCCAGAAATAATTCCCATTTTCTCCAGACATTTTAGAGTGAAATACAGAGGAATTAAGTTTTATTTTTGTATAAAAGTGACTATTGTGAAATGGTGCCATTGGTGTTTAGAACAAGTTTATTCAAACTTAACGAAGAAATTGAGCGGAGGGGGGATAAGGAGGGAGGTAGCGGGGTAGAGGACATTAGTTTTAATTTGTGTCAGTTCTCTTTTCCCTTCATGCAAAAGGCCTACTTTTTAGAGCTTGAAGTTCAATGTTATAAACTCACATACTATACTCCAGATTTTATTTTATACTAGCAGAAGTACCCAGCATCGCCCGTGGTAATCATGAAATGGATTACTTGGTCACCCTTGGCAACACTTTTATTTGCGTCAAACAGACAGAATAAAAAAACTCTTCGCTTTAATTCTTCTGACCCAATTTTTAATTAATTTAAAAAAATCTAATCCAAATTTGTAAATTCCTGCTTTTGAGATGCACATGTTTGTGTACAGGGGCTACAGGTACTGTCGCGTGCAATAGATATCAAGCAACGCTCATGACACACATACACAAGCTATTAATGTTATTGATACCTATACTTTTTTTTGTGAAATTCTCTTGAGTTTTCCCAGTTTTTTCCTCAGACTAAAAACAAACCCTGTTTTTTTTTCCAGGTTATTCATATAAGTGACAGCTGTGATATTTTTGGCATTTATATAAAAAAAAGTTTAGTAATAGTGGCACGGTATTTATCAACATCGTTAAACCAACCTAGGTCTGCCACATGTAATCGAACTCCTTCAGCCTCTTCAGAGCTTTGGCTGTGACTTCGACTGCGGGAACTGCCAGAACTACTGCTACGACTGCGGCGATCATGACGGGACCTTCTCTTGCTGGACATCTTGTGTTGTATGTATTAACACTCACTGAAATTGCTACGACTGCGGCGATCATGACGGGACCTTCTTTTGCTGGACATCTTGTGTTGTATGTATTAACACTCACTGAAACAATGCAACACCGACTGCGGGAACTGCCAGAACTACTGCTACAGTTATTGATCTAAGAATTGCAGGTTTATTCCCAGCATGGCTCGCATTATATAAATGAGAAATAATATCAGTTTACTTTAACTATATTGTCATTTAAAAATCTGGATATGAATGATGTCTTAAAATTAACTAGGATAAGATAACATTAGCAAAAAAGTGTGATACTAGGTTTTGGATTTATTTATAACACTAAAAACTGGAAAAATATTTAAATCTTATAATGCACTTAAAAATGAAGAAATCTGAAAGAAAAAAAGGAAAAAATATGCATAGTAAAAGAAGACAGGAATTGCAGTTAAAAATTATATAAAATTATGTTACCGCTACTTGACAGAGAAAACGTGGCATATGGTGGTCAAGCGCTGCAATCGCTCTAAGAGTATGAAAGGTGAAAGGTGAGAGGAGATGGGCCTACCCATAGCGCTCTAGTACAGTCTGTACCGAATGGCAAATAAGTCCTTCATTGTGGATAGTTGGTTTAGCAAGCTTAGTTAAAGCCTTTTTAAAAACACTTTATGTACCTTGTATTTAAAATTGAATAGGTTACAGTAATGTTTGTCAAAATAGTTAAAAATAAAGTAAAAACATTCCACAAAATTAAGTAATGCGAGTCCTAAACTATCGAGCCTATGCGCCCCCCTGGGTAAGCTGACCGAAGTGTACACGCCAGAACGTCAAGATAACGACTGCTGACATGTATAATTGGTTTCCCCCTTCATTCTTCAAGTCGTCGACATTCTTTCCGCACGCAATGTTTACTGCATCAAGTAGTACAGCTTACTGATTGTGGTTCTGATTACAACGGACAACTATATATTTCTCTCAAGATTTACAGGATTGAATCGATTAAAACACTATACAGTGAAAAGCTCCTCTCTAAATCACACGTAGTGAAGAGACAATACCCTACACACGTGAAGACGACCATCTCTGTAGGAGTGGACCCTACTCACTTCCTCTGTATATTACCCCTGAAGAACTTGGCTAATTCCTTACAATTAACAATGAAACCTGCATTTATGTTCAATTTGTTTTGAAATTTCTCCACCATGACTCTCACGGCACAGTATTATTTGTTTCTTTGTGGAACAGCACATCTACAAAGATTCTGATAAATGATGTGTTTCAAAGCTTGAAGATGGTGTCAGGAAGTGGGACTGTACGAATACAAGTTCCTTGCAACACCTTTCTCTACTCACAAGTGCCGATTGCAGATTCAATGTAATTGTCTTCACGATTCAACACATATAAGGCATACAGCCACTCAGTCACAGAAACTTTCTTTTCCACTCCTGTTTCTGTTCCCAGGAATAGTGGTAACAACAACCATTGTTGACTTTAGCGCTACCTACTTGAATCACTGTACAGGGCCAGTTGCAAATAGCCTACAAAAATGGAGTTAATGGCTGTATCCGAATAGTCTACTTCACGCGCAGTCGACCCTTGACGTTCACTTGATAGTTGCATTGGCAATCACATGCTCAAGTGTAGAACCGTCCGAATAGTCACCAAGTGTGCCGATGCACCCCTCACAAGCCCTTGAGACCAAGGGTGACAGCAAGTTACCCTTGACACGCCATCGATGCGGGGTTTGACTGGCAACTGTTTAATTTTTTGTCTGGTATACTAATGTGATCTGTGATGTGTGATCTGTTATCTGTGATAAAGTATTTTAACAATGCCGGTACTGCTTTTGTTATTGTGTTTTTGTGTTGTGTTGGAAATGTTTAGTGAAAAGCGGGAATGGATATTAAAACATTGCATTCGTTTTCATTCCCTGCTGATAGATGGCGTTTAAAACAGTTTTCAAGATCAGTGGTAGGAAGCAGCACTGCGGACTCAAGGGCGTGTAAAGGGTAGTTTGCCTTTCGAAAAGTCTGTTGCAGTCTTTGATCTCAAGTGCGTGTAAAGTGTAAATTTATCAATTCTGCATCAAGTCAAGTGTACTTGACTATTCAGATACAGCCAATAACTTCATCTGTTAAGGGTTCTAAATTTTTCCTGGCAAGTGAGAAAATGTTATTTTAAAGAGTTAAAATACTTTAGGGTCAAGTATTTATATTCATAATCAGCAAAATATGTGATTAAGCCAATTATATATGAAATATGCATTAACAAGACCATATATTATTATTACTCGCACCACGTCTTACTACCCATTCGGGCTATACACACGCTAATGTGCAATGGTAGGGTGATTGTGAGATGAAATGGAGGACCTACAGTTTAACATGGGATCCGAACCACGGTGGAGGCCTGTCATTCCACCCATTCACAAGTTGTGATTAATACACGTCTTGTCAGAGGTGAAGGAAGGGTTTGGCAATCAGATAAATCTGTGCCGGTACCGAGGATTTAACCCCGCACACCCAGCACAGAAGTCCGACACCTTACCCCTAGACCACCAGCTCACCAACATGACCATAAAGCTAGGTCAATTGATTAGATATCACATAAATTAAATTAATATAAAGTTGGCATTATCGATTGACGTTTTTATGTGTCTTATGGAATTAAAAGCACTGCAAGATACTTTTTTTTTTGTAAAAAAAATATTTTCCCAAACGTCAGCATTAACGTTCTCTACCCATAGTGTCAATCAAATCTAAAGTTCATTGAACCTCCAAGGGGTCCTCGAAACTATCCGGATATAGCCATGTCCAGAGTAACAAAATGAAAATGTGAAATTCGCATCGTAGGCTACCATTCTTCAATTCTTAAAACACATTTTGCTGTTGTAAAGGTTATACGAATTATAATACTGTACTCACCTAAAATATAGAACTTTTAACCAATGTTATATTTTTCAAATATATTTAAGAGAAGTTTATCCTAAGTCTTAAAACTTGATTTTCACCTTATCTAAGATATTAATCTATATCGTATATTCGCCACATCACTGTTTATCAATCGCATTAAAATCATGTACACCAACAATTTATATTAAAGTCGAATTCTCTTAGGATATTGAGCTCTGGCAATCTAAAATTAACACAATATAGTTTATATTCTAATGCTAGGTGTCAGGCTTTAACACTATCTCTTACCACAACTATTTGAAAAGTACTCACTTTTCATAAAGATTTAATAATAATGAAAAATGATAAAAATAGATAAAAAATAAACTTATAATTGCAACTTTTAGGAAAAAATTATGTTTAGTTTATTTTTCTTTTTTCACTATTTTTAGCAATTTCCATTACTATAATATCATTTAGGCATTGGGCCTCCGCATTTTTAATCTATTCATAAAGTTTATATTTACTTGAATGTCTAGCTTGTCAATTAAGATAAATATTTGTACTATCATTATATCAATTGTAAAGCGAATAGAAAGGTAGCGCCATTTGGAGGAATTTGATTATGTTTTCTTACTTACGTCCCCCAGTACACAACAGTTTTATTTTTAATACAAAGACAGCCAAATATATATACATTTTTAAATAGTAATTAGAGTAATTACGTTAGTTGAACATTGGTGTTGATTTTAAATGTTTATTTATTTTTTAAAGTTCCAAAAAGTACCCTGATTTTTAACCATTTTGTTTGCTTTCATGTAACGTTGTGTATGTAAAGCGTGAGCTTGTGTGCTGAGTGACGCCACAAGCTCAGCCAGTCAGATGTCCTCCCTCTGGCGCTACCTTCTATTCTCTACATTTATTTTATCTCCCTCTCTTACCCACAATGGTCTTGTATTGTATCAAAATATCTATTCCTTACATTTTGAAATAGTGTTTCCTCTCTAATATTGTATACAATAATAACAGAACAAATCGAAGTTGTATTAATACGGTTTTTGACTAGAAGAAAACACAAACAGTTGTAACGGGCTAACCAGTTCAGCCCTGACTGCCTAAATCTGCTCAAGAATATATATTGTACCTTAATTACATATACAGATCTATTAATGTATATCTCCATGTGTTACATACCACGCCTCGGAAACATCATTGAACAAGAACGGTGCCATCAAAAGTGTTAACCACTCTCGCAGTTCTGCTAACACTGCACTTGACTCCTCGGAGCGAGCAAAACAACTGACTGGAGTTCGGGGTGGGCGGCCTGCGCATAGTTTGGTGCGGCTAGTGCCTACGTTATATTTCCAACGTAGAGGGGTGTCTCCCCCCTTCTTTTCTTCCCATGGTTTATCACGTTCAGCCACTATAAAGCTCCACGGTTCACTAGGAACCACACACAATAATACATCACCAGTCAAGTAGTCAACAGGTTCAACTTCTCTTTTTGCAGTGCACAGTACAGAAGTTGTGGTCGTGACGATGCTACCGATGGACAGATCAGACAGATGTAAGTAAAAGGCCGTAACTTTCAACATTCAAATTTGAAGGGAGTAGGCGGCTCTATAGCCGAAATGTAATTTTAGGGATATTATTGTACCTGTCGAGAGTATTAGCCACTCTCGTCTTATTTTACATGTTATTTAGGTTAGCCTTTTAATGACGGGGTGAACATGCCGTGGAGTGATTTTACACTTTTTTTTTTCCTTATGACCAGCGGTTTGAATAGGAATAATTCCTACTCTTTAGCCTGCGTGACCATGTTATAGTCAGTAAGGCCTTTTGTCGGGGAAGGGGCTGTTTAGGTTGTTCCAGGCTTGATGGTTATACCTAGTCAAGTTTAGGTTTGCTTTTCTGAAGTAATCTATGTTATCTAACATGTGTTGTTCATTAGTTTGCGGTGGTGTTCAACTTGTAGGTCATTTTTGCCCATCTGTTATGGCTCGCGTTTTGTATGTTATTTAACTTGTGTTGTTCACCAGTTTGCGGTGTTCAACTTGTGAGTCGTTTCTGCCCATCTGGCATGACTCACGTTATGTATGTTATTTAGCTTATGTTACTCGACTTGTGGGATTTTTCTGCCCCTCTGGCGGGGCCCGCATCAAACTAATTTCATGTACGATTACCCTTTGGGGGATTTTGATGCCCTCTTTATATATTACAAGCATTCCATGGTCATGTTTTTAATGCTTCTGGTTTAGACCGGTTGGTTGTGCGCCAGCCCATGATAAGTCAAGGCCTAGAACCCTGAATTGGAACGTTCCCTATATATTTTTTTTGGCCGGTCCATTAATGACTGGAGCTGACAGACAACCGTCTTGTACCTTTGTAACCAAACCTTTCAGGATCCAGCCGGCTTCCCTAGCGCTAATAGCCCTCATCTCTTATCATAGGATTGTTTATGCTAGGTCCTGAGTTCCGGTTTGGTCATGCTCGTGTGTGGTAGATCGTAAGTCATTTGTTGCAACAAATTACCTGTTGCTACCTTATTGTATAGGATGTCTTGGCCTCCCGGTACAAAGGGAGGGGGAGAATTGTTAAACATAATTGTTATTAATACTTTATGGTAGCACAGCAATACCTTTTAAGAGTAGGGCTGGTGTGACACGAGTTAAGCATGAGCTTGACCTGTCGTGCTTAGTCATTGGCGCTTCACGCCTAATTATCTCTTGGAGAGTAGTAATTATTCAACTTACTGTCTTGTCAATTATCCTGGTCAACTCTAAGGACCGTTTTAGGAAATATTGGATTGTGTTCTGATGTTACTCTTTGTATTTAATCAACATTTGTTACATTAAACATGCATTTTAATCTTCTGCTTTCAAGTGCTCTCCTATTGTGTTTATTCACTTTGTTTACGTAATCGGCTCTCTAGTGTTAACTAGATCGCCATTGCAGGTGTTTTTTAATAAAAGCCATGCCTAAAGTTTACATTTATCCGGGGTATCTTCAATTTTAGAAGGAGCTAATTTTATTTCCACTGTAATAATTATTAATAGCCTATATGTTCTACAAGAATAAAACTTGAACGAACTCCTTTATTTATTTGATCATTAATAACTAGGCCTTGTACAGTAAAAGTATTTTTAGTTTATTGACAGCTATTTATGGATCACGATTGGCAAGTATAACGCTCCTTGTTTGTGGGTAGACTCTGATGTACTGTTTTTCAGAGCATCTCGCATACGGGTAGCGTGAACTATAGCTGGGGATTTTCGTGGAGGTAGGCCCTGTGGGTTGAGTCTCAGTCAAGGGTATCTTAAGGCTCATCGACCCATGCATTTACTTTGACGGGACTGAAGGCAGTCAACAAGTCACACACACACGAACAATCAACACACACGCAGTGCCTTCCACCCCACCTAATGCACAAGGTTGAGCCTCACTAGGATCGGTTTTATGGGTACTGTTAGCCAAGAGCCGCAGTGTTGGCCCTAAAGAGAGCCGACCATTGTCTCTAAAAGGGCCATTTTTTGGTGGTACTACAACAGTAATATACGTTCCAATTGGTTCGCAACACAATACAGCAAAATAGTTCTGCTCTTTTTTCAGCTATGTGACAAGTGTCCCTTAAATCTAATTAGATCCCTGATATTTCGAGTAAAATACCCACGCTACCGGGGATATAAGTAAAATCATAATTTTTGATAATGGAGCATGAATTCTGCACGATACTATCGCAGGTTTTTACCCTCACTTCTGTCAAGGGGCTTTTTCCTGCTCTTACTTCCACTAAGTGGGGTGGCAATGGCATTCCTTCATCTTCAGTCTGCTTGGTGTTGCCCCACCCTACTCTACTAAAGTCGTATATTTCTTTCAAACTATCACGCACCATAAAGTGCATAGGTTTCGAACTGACGCACACAAACCGTCCCTTCCCTAGTTTAGCTCTTTAATCTTTTTTTTTCGTCTGGTTAACCATCTTAATTTTAAAAGAGCACATCCCATTTTAGAAGCTCTTGTTTGGAGTTTTTTTAAAGTAAACCACAGACGCCACCTCCACAAAAAAATAAAAACCTCCAAACGGTTACTTTTATAAGTTCCTGTTTCAATAATGTTAGAACGGTTAATAATTAAAAATAAACTGTTTATCTGTGTTGATGTTTCGACTGCCAAAAGTAACAACAAATTACTATATGGTTTGGCAACTGGATTAATTATAACTTTTCATAGCTGTTAGATATTACCTGTCTTAACGTGGAAGCCTTATACACATATAGCGGCTGTGTTTGCTATCATAATGTATTCAATGTTATCCATTATTCACAGGTTTATGAGTTAACCCTAAAATTATTGAAAATTCAGTTCATTGTCATATTTATTTGTTATATAACATTTTTCTTCGACACTTCCGGGGATTAGCAGGTAGGCTATGCTGCCTATACATTATTCGAATTATCCAAACGCATACATAAAATTGAAATATTGTTTCTTCAATGGATGCCTAGTTAATTTGATTGATTATTATTAGTTTTATTAGCATCCAGTTTCATCAGAGATGATATTCAGTGTGTTAGTTCAAGTTAGACAGAAAATAAAATATTAAAATTAAATTTAAAAGCGTTATATTAGCCTATCCATAGAGAATAACTGTTGTTAATGTGGTTTAAGGCCTGAAACAAATAACTGGGTTTAAATACATTATTTCAGCCATTATTGAAGTAGGTAGAGTTCACCATGCGGCCTAAAGACATGTGTTTTAACATCGAATTTATAAACATTTTATTTTCTGGTATTGTGCTTACGTCAGCTCGTATATCTAATTCATTACCACAAAACAAATATTCACAAATATATGAAAGAATAATATTTACTTGGAAACGTACCAGAGTTTTCAAGGAGAAGATGTTAACTATATTATAGTGGTTTCGTCAGCCATGTTTCGAGTGCCCAATGGTTTTAAATAGATTTTAAGTTGTCGTGGCAGCTATTGCTATCTTACGGCAAGATAAGGAACTCTGTGTCCAAAGCTAAGATTTTTTCACCACTTTGAATTACCGCGTGATTCAAACATTCATACTTTTTGAACATTAGTTTTATTTATCGTGTGTTTTATTTTACGGATTTTGTTCTCTAATATGCTATTTTTGTTTACTTATGTATTATTTATGCTAATATTTTCTTATAGCTACCACGTCTACAGCAAATTTAACCTTCATACTATTCTTTGTTTCTTTATGACTGATTTGGAACTACCTTTTAAAACTTTAGAATCATTTGAATTTGAAATTGAGGTCTCCATGTTTGTTCGTGAACACGGAAAGGAAAGCTGGTTTTCTTTCCTCAAGAAAATAAAATATAAATGAATTAATCTGCCCATCTACGAGTCTGGGGTACTGCAAGAGAAAGCCCCAGGATCGATGTCCAGCCTGGGAAAAATTGGGTGTACATTTTTCATCTAGAATTTCAAGATATCTACGAATTAATAAACAGGTACATGTTCACCATCATTTTTGTCAAATTCATGCAACAAATCCAGGAATTCTAAGTTTTCATCTAAAATCATCCGTTACATCCTACATTATAAGACTCGCTAAATATAGTTTTTCAGTCTAAAACCATGATATCTTTCGACGTGAACCTTAATTTCTTCTGAATTTAGACTTTTATTTATTTATGATGAATCAATCTCTTTTGGACTAACAATGAGTGAAAGACATTTCCAGGGCACTATTTTTATACCTAGTCTTAAAATTTATATATTTATGGAAGAAGGTGGCATTGTTAGAATGGATTATCTAAATAAAGCCATTCTAAGTGCCAGGTGACAATATTTGTTTTATATCTAAAAATAATTTTAAATAATAGAATTTATTTTATGTGAGTAGTCTACTCATTAGGGAGGATATATTTTTATTTTGAAGAGGAATAATATGCACATCAATAATCACCAATCATCTTATTTATTTATTGTTAACTTTGGCAATACATTTCTTATTTGCTTTCTCATTATTACCATTGTTTTATTTTAATTTTATAAATTCATAATAAGTATGACAACAATGCTAGATGTCGCCGTGGAGAACTGGTCCTGAACTTCCGGTGTATGCAGGTAAGACCAATATCTATCGAGCTATCCAGAAGTCTCGATTTATTTTATTTGCTACGAAGTCCTAGGTACTGGATCTGCTTAGAATTATAAATTCAAATCACTCCAGATGAACTATTAAACTAACAAATTTTTGACCAATCATTATATTGAAATGAATAACTAGGCCTTTGCCTACGCATCATTTGACCTAGATTCAATTAATTTCCCTGCCAAATTTCGCTAAAAATTGGCCCCCCACATTAATAACAATTATCATGTAGCCAAGACCTAGACAGACAGACAGACGAAATGCCAAATGATCCAGTTAATACAGAACCTTGCTTCGCTTGATCAATCGTAACGCGAACTATCTAAACCAACATGCATGATTTAAAACTTTCAATTTTACATTAAATTAATTTAAATTAGTTGAAAAATCACACATGGACACAGGAATTAAACCTCTTTTAATTTTATCAACATATAATTAAACTATGTACATGGAATAAAGATGGTAGTTTCCTTCCATTGCTAAGCTAAATTATTCTTCTCTGTACAAGTCCAAAACTCCATGGTGTGAGCCCACAAGCGAACTATACCGACCAAGAGGCCACCATTGTTAGCGATAGTGCCAACCGTTGCTGATAGAGGGTTTCATGTGGTCAGCACAACAAGCCCTCCGGCCATTTATCTCAGTTTTCTAAACTGTAGCTGCTACTTCTCTAGTCAAGTAGCTCCTCATTTGTCTTTACAAGGCTGAGTTTGAGCCCGTTCCAGACCCACTGCTGTACAAATAAATTTTGAAAGCACCGGGGATCAAACTCCGGACCTCTGGATTTATAGCCATCAATTATGATTACTAGACCAGAGAGGCGGTCTTTATAATGCTAACCACCTTTAAAATGAGCTGGATTGGAAAAATCAATTAAGATTTTAAAAAAAACTTTTATGTACGTGTGTTGTGAGTGCCAAAAGATCTTTATGCTGTAAGAAAATATGTTTTCAAAAGTTGCCCCCTCCTGCCAAAAATCAGAGGCCTGGGGGAAACTGCCCCATTTTCTCCCCCTTCTGGGCGATTTCTAGTACTGAGGCAAGAGCCGTAGTTACATCGACTACTTTGAAACTTAGGGTCTATTTACTATTGACCAATTTTCTGATCAGTAAGATTGCAATGTGCCTACTAAGGAAGGCTGTATCCTGTTAAAATACAATACAACACAATTTTGTATTAATCACCCACCATAGCTGTTACTAATTCTTAGTTGTGGTGTACAAGACAAACCCACTTTCACTATTAATTTTCCAAGTCATGTACATATTTATATATTTTTAAAAAAAGTTACCTTAAATCATTTCTTGCTCCAAATGCAAATTTCCAATGTTCTGGATCAATCGACTCGCTGTTTCCTTTATGTTACTTATATACTAGGAGTGTCCCATTTAAGCAGGTGGATAACCCGGACAAGAAATAAAGAACAAAAAACATATTTAGTTTTAGTAGCTCCTCTTTATTACTATACTATTTGTTCCAGAAATATAGAATAAACTAGTTAGATAGCCCTTGGTTTAACCTAGCCAAGTACCACAACAATAGCCCCATTCATGATCAAGATGAATCTAGTATTTGTTGAACACAAAACATTCTTATGAGGAATAATAAATACTCTTCCAGTTTACTGCTGATGAGGGGTCATATTATCCCAAATAAGGTCACTACTAATTAAACCTGTGACCTGCCTCTAGCCGCATATGGCTTCACTCTCACAATAGACTAGACTGCCGATGACGGAGAGTTTGAGTTTAGAAACCTGGTCAGGTGTAGTGAGAGGTTTTCCACTCTACCTACACACAAATGCACTCTCTCTAAATCCAACCTCCCTCATACCTAGATAGTTAGCATAATTAGTGCATATCCATAAAACCATAACAGGTAGTAAGATGCGCTGCTAAAATTTTTTTTAAGCCTATGTGAAACTTCAAAATTTTGAATCTGAATCTTAATAGGATTTGAATTTGATTAAAAATTCAAAATCTAAATATCTGAAAGATTTGGATTCAATTTGAAATTGAAAATCTTGGATTTGTACAAGCTTACCTTAATCAAGCATCAGAATAGACAACTATTTATAAGTGTTTTTTATTACTTATATTGGTGAATTTTACAATGCCTATTGTTTATATTTCATTAAGCTATTTTAATATTACAGTTGTTTTCTGACAATAAAATTGGTATTTCTATCATTTTCTTTGTCTCAATGTATTCTAGATAAGCGATTCTTAACTAGGGGTGGGGGGAGCTTGAAAAAAAATAATTAAAAGTGTTATTTGCTTATTACTGAAGTCAAGCATCTTAAATTTTACGTTTTAGAATAAAGAATTCGATGACGGTATAAGCATGTGTACAGTAGACACTCGGTTTTCTGGGGTAATGGAGGGGAATCACGGATAGTAGAAATCTGTTTACCATCGCCATTCAAAATTTGATGCCTTTTGTTTCTACTTATTTGTGTGAAAGGGGATTTCCACAATCGTAAATATTAAAACGAAGCAGTGAAATCCGACTTTGAATCGATTCCTGCATGAGAATAGCATTCAGCAATACAATCGAAACAAGAATAGACGAATTAGTGGAAAGTGTTCAACAGCAGAGGACCCATTAAATATATTTAGGTAAGTTAATTTCTGTTTTTTATTTGTTTGTTGTTATAATCAGTAAATAAAGCCACTATTTTAGAAAATATTTTAGGATATTTAGGAAGCCGCGAGTAATAAAATGTTAAGAACCGCTGGTCTAGATGTTAAATGTTTAAAAGTTACCTAACATTCGCCAAAGATGCCCACAGTGGTTGCTGACATTGAACTCTGACAAAATATGCGAATCGGATCAGCAGAGCTTCAGCTGAGTCTCGATTAGTCTGGCTTTCTGATGAAAGGGCGCTCCTAGTTCAAATCCCAGCAAGGTTTATCTAGTTGTTTTTCCCTAAATGGTTTGTCACACTCTCCTTCCACGCAAACATGGCTACCATTGCTGTAAATTCTACCTTCCTCATTCTTACTCCATAAGTGTAAATATGTGAATAGCTTGAATGGTTAGTTTGACATGAGTAAATTAAAGCAATATAGACCTGGCCTTGTATTATTTGTGGTGAACACAAAACTGTTTTATTATAATACATTTTAAGAAGTACTTTATCTTGGATATAAAAACAAAAAGGTGTTTAGTGACTTAGGAATAAACAAATAGTGTAAGTGGTAGGAAACATATAAGAATATTTAGATTAGCCCTCGATACAAACTTATCTTTCACTTTTTATGCTTCCATCTTCTAATCACGTACACAGTTTAACTTACTGCATGCAAATGCATGCACATTTCCTCCAGAATTTTACCTTACTTCTGCCTTATCCGTTCCTTTTAAATTAGCAAATTAATGTACACGTATAACCCAAATGGGTAACTAAGATGCGTTTGAAAAAATGGCCAACTAATATTTTGTGTTGCCTGCTTCGGTGGCCGCAATGTCTAAACTCTAAAGAATCATTCTCATGTTAGACTAGACTGCTGATGACAGGAAGATCAGGGTTCGAAACTTGGTCGGGTGTACTGAGGGTGGTTATCCACTCTACCTCCATGAAAATGTGGGTACACTTACTCTAAGTTCAACCTTCCTCATCCCTAACTCATTAGCGTAGTTAGGTAGTAAGATGTATACACTTTGTGTTGTTTTTTTCTGCCATTCTTAATAAAATATGAAAAAGTAATATTTCTGAAAATTTAGCTGTGAAAGTGATCAGAAGATGAAAGTGTAAAGAGAACATAAATAAATGAAGAGATAAGTTTATCAGGTATGTACAGTATTTAAATACTCGAATACAGGAATAAGTACATTTATTCAGCTTGAATCCTTGCAAAGTATAGGTTTGTAACAAGATGAATAAAACTAAACTTGGAATTACACGTAGGTAGCTATAAAGATTGCAATGTCGTGTCATTATTTTAAAATATAAAATATTTTGTTACATGTAATAAAAGTTATGTATCAGACTATGTAGGCACCAATAAAATATTGTTCTTTGGAACTAGTCTATACACAAACATCTTTGAAACAGACTATACACCCTATAACATGGTCATGCAAATGATTTATACTATTCATGTTAGTAATGTTTATACAAATTCATGAAAAAGTATAAAATTAGATGCTTCAAAAGTCACTAAAAAACACAGCTTGTATATAGTACCCTGCACAGAGTCCAAGACAATATACACATTTTCACTCGCACAATTATACATTCATTATCTTGTCATTAAGGGTCATTAAATTCATAATTCTATACGAGTTATAGACAACAATAGAAAATAATAGTTATTTACAATATATTCACATCTAAAACTGCACATACGAAAAAAAGTATTTCTTACCACAACTATAAACATAATATATACTTCAATTCTTTATTAGACCTATATTGTTTCCCAAACTGTGATACACGCACCCCATGGGTGTACGACGCAACACTGAGATTTAACATAACTTATTTTTATTATTATTGTTAAATCTGTTCAGGTATATAAAAGTGTGGGTTTGTCAGGGGAAACACAAGAGCGGTGATTTCGGTTGGATTGAGACAGCTAAGAAGTATGTAAGGATTGGGAAGTGTGGAGAAAGTTAGAGAGGGTGGATTAAGTACGGAGTTGTTGTTTTTTGGGCTGTATGCAAAGTTTCTTGCTTACCCCGTAAGTGAACGGCTAATTATATAATATATATGTATGTATACAGTTTATACTTTACAAGATTGAAGATATTTGTTTAATTTTTGTTTATGAATACATGAAAGGTGTACACCGGTTAAGCCATGGCCCCTTAAAACTGCTCCATTACATGTTGAAACACTTACTTGAACACTCACTGAATTTTGATTGTGAATTAGTTTTCATACTTTTTATAGTAAAATGCAGTTTTATACAGGACTGTGGAGTCAGTATGTCAAGCTTTCGACTCCGACATTTTTCTAATGTCTGACTCAAACTCCGATTGCTTAATAAATTACTAAAGTATATTAATTAGTAATAACAAATTTACTGTTGTAAAATACTCAGATACATATGACTTCTTGGGGAGCTTCTTTGGCGTTGTGAATTTATTTATTTTAAATAAATTTGTCAATCCAAATTACAAACATTGGTCCTAAAAATAAAATTAAAATTATATATTTACCATTATGTTGCTATGATATCATAAGTTTATATTTTGAAGCCGGAGTCAGTGTCAGTACAATTTTACTGACTCCAACTCATATTCCACCCAAAATTGCTTCAGACCCCGCAGTCCTGGTTTTCTAGCTAACAAATGTTAGGTAAAGCTATTACTACAACACTAAATTACTTCCTAACTTTCCTATTGCCCTAGTTGACGAGATCGTAGATTAAAAATGTCAAGACTTTTTTAACATCCTGGTTTTAGAAAGAACAAGGCACAAACAATTTACACTTTAGTGGGACAGTAAAATGTGATGACAATCACTCCAAACTTATTCTAAGCTAAGTGGCACTTAAGTTTAATACATTATCGTTTGTAATATGTATTTCAGCCTATTATAAATACTTCCTAGTGTAGGATTATAAAAATAAATAATAAATTATACAAAAATTGTTGCTTGGATAGCATGTAATGCATAGCCAAATTCAGACACAAGTGCTGGTTTTATGGTTTGAAATATATAGTTTATAAAAACAAAGTGAAGTGCTTTTCCAAAATTAAGTTGGTAGCTGCACCCAATATGAGTGGTTCATAGGTTCCCATTTCTACCCTATTCGCCCTCAAACACTTCTTCAATACATGAAAATTACACCAATAAATTCCCACACAAAATTTTAACAGGCAGATTTGGTCATATAAATAACCGAGCGATTATGATCCCTGCATGGCCGGGGTTCAATCATGACTATGTACTGCACAGTAGAGGTGTTTTTTCTATCACATTGTAGGTCCCTAACTTTTTATCTAGGAAAATGTTAAAGTATTTCCTTAAAAGTCACGTTTTTTATCTGGCGTATTTAGGCTACATAGTTTACTTATACCCAGTATTAACACTAAGCATATAACCATTTAGAAAAATCAGAATTTCAAATAGTTATCAAATAACTTATTTCTTTGTGCAATGCCCCTTGGTCCCTATCTTATACCCATGGGGCGACAGTTGGCCCCACATTCCAGAAGGCATCTTGAATTAGTCTTGATAATTGAGTGAATGCATGTCAATTAGTTTCCCCTAATATTTCACATTTCAGTCAGGATAAGTTTATTATTTGAGAGTTGAATACTAACCAAAGGCAGCAGATAAATTTTCTGCACAATATTAAAAAGCTATAATAACTACCATCAGTCGACATATCTTTGTTGTTTAAGTCTTACAAGTGTTGATATGCGAGTCATCTTCACGACTGTGCAAGTGTTAGCAAAGAGTCACACGCACAACTTACAACGGCGAAGCTTGTTTGTCCACCTTACTTTCACGCACCACGGACACCAGGGACCTCAGGGATATGTACCTGTCCTTATCCCCGGCCTCTACACTGGTTATATGCTGGAAGCAGCACGGTTGTGATATCTGCGACTTATTTGGCAGTGAAGCGGGTTTTGGCCCTCTCTTGGGCTTCCTTCTGCCCGGTACAGACAAGCTTATATTGTGCGGGTCAGCCGTGAGGCGCTCCAGATGTGTCCACAGGTCCGCGGCGGACCCGGGGCAGTCGAAGCTGAGTCCTGCCAAGCGGCTGTGATCCACTGACATGTGAAGGGTGTGGAAAGCCTCCCCGGCGACACGGTAGGAGCTCAGGTTGTCTATTGTGTCCTGCCAGAGAGTAAAGCAGGTCCCGCGCTCCGCCAGGAGGAGCTGTATGCGGCGTCTTCTGCGGGAGCGTGTCTCCCCCGTATCCAGGATTACCACAGGTATCCCTGTGTGGGAGAGTTCCCACTGGCCATCACTGGCGGTGGAGCCTAGGTACAGGTTGGCCAGAGAGCCGCACACAAAAACCTAAAACAAACATTACATGTTGTATAGTCTATTATAATAAATGTCAAAATTTTCAAATTAATTTTGATAATTATATGAAACATTGCGATAAAAATTTTG
This sequence comes from Timema bartmani, assembly GCA_902151455.1. Lineage (NCBI taxonomy): Eukaryota > Metazoa > Arthropoda > Insecta > Phasmatodea > Timematidae > Timema > Timema bartmani. Next base: position 182,260 of record CABFWB010000348.1, on the reverse strand, counting down.
AACAAAAATCAAATGTAATTTTTAAAAATGTATTTTTCAAAAATCAGTCATAAGCAAACTACCTTCAAATTAATATTTTTTATAAAATAAGTCTACAATCTTAATTATAATGTAAATCAATCCCCAGGTACTTATTTTGAACAAAATTGTCTGAAAGATATCATTGTAAAATTTAGTATTTTATAATTTTACAGTAGACACTCTTAATTTCAAAGCTAGAATAAACATCACACTTTTCCCCCCTGAAGACTAGGCACTCACCTGAGTCTTGATGCCCCTTGAAGAAGGTCTCCACCTGAAGACTAGGCACTCACCTGAGTCTTGAGCCCCTTGAAGAAGGTCTCCACCTGAAGTCGCTCTCTCTCCGTCACCTGCAGCCTGTCCTGTCCGTCACTGTCCTCTTCTGTCCCGCCACTGGCTGACGTCTCATCGCTCGTCGTCACGTCGCTTTCCCCCACGGAGCTGACCCTGCGCCTCAGCAGACCTTGGTACGAGTCGTACTTAATGGTGAGCTGGTGGATACCTTGCTCTTCCAGAGTGGGAGGATCCTTGTGCTCCTCCTCGAGCTGAGGACACGAGGCGTACTGGCTGGTCTTCATCCTTCGCTGCTGCAACAACAAGGGTCGGTCGTTCTGAGGCAGGGGTGTCTAGCTTGCGGGACAAATGACGCATATACGGCATGAGGGGTGAGATTGACTGAAAGTCACTAATGTCATCCTACTCGGAATAATTTGTTATTGGCTTAATAATCCTGTATTATCAATAAACAGACTTATCAAACGAGTCTAGTAATACTTCCCTAAGAGTTATTGTGTAATTGTATCGTGTTTTCGTAAAATATATTAATATAACCATTATGTTTTCATACAAAATATTAGTTTCAAAATAAAACTTTTTTATTTTGCTAGACAGCGTATGAACACATGACGACATTCATGAACCGCCCGCCCATGTTTCGGTTGGTTCGTCACCTTGATTTATAAAGAGAACGCAGAATTTTAAAAACTCTCGTTTGAAGAGCATATTTAATTTAACCCCAATCGCCGCTTACATAAAACAGAAGCATCCGAACGGTTATTTTCATAAGTTCGTGTTTCGATCATGTAAAAACAGTCAAGATAGAAAAATAATTACCCTTTTTTTTTTATCACCTCGTCTTACTACCTGTTCCTCTAATGGGGTAGGGATGAAGAAGGAATCATTTTAAAGGTAATCTACCCGCATTTGCGTGGATGGGGAGTGGCTAACAATTTTTTTTAACTTGGTAGATCCAACCGGGATTCGAACCCCGACCTCCCCATCATCGGCAGGCCAGTCTAACACGAGAGTGACGTCTTAGTAAAAAAACAACATGTTTGTTGTGAAAGTTTTCACTTCAAAAAGTGGTGTACACAATGCGGGCCGATTTTTCTCGTTAAATATCGTTATTTCTTGTCACATTTGATTTCATCAGATTCATTACCTTTCTCAAATGTATTTATTTCAGAATCCTTGATCATAGCTACACACATTCCTGGATAACAATAAAGAGTGATTCTTGCTACTCCATGTAATATAAGTTTTTTAGGTAGTTATATATATATATATATATATATTACAAAAATTGACTCGTGAGACTCATATAATTAGCGTAGAATTATGTTCAAATGGTCTGAAATTCCCTCCCACAAGTTAAATTCCTGAAATTTTCTCTCAATATGGGGGACAGGGGTTTCCCACCCCCCCTGTAGATGGGACTCCAATCCGTCATCCCCATTTGGAAAACCCACATGGGGTCGCTTGAAAACATCCATTGTGATACTAATCTTTTTTTAGAAAAAATCAGTGTAACCACTAGAAAATAAAATATGTCGATATTCAGCTGTTTCTTGTTTTGAGTTGCAAAGAATTATGGGTCAACATACAGTGTGTGAATTTCTGCCCTCTATTTTCGGTGAACTTGTGAATCAAGCTCTACTGCGAGGCACGTAAGTACGTAAGTCTCGAGTCACAGCACGTAGCCGGGCGTCACGTACCATAAGCTCGTTTAAGGCCAGACATACTGACCGCTTGACTTCACAGCTCACCGACTGGATGAAACCAACAAGTCTACTCGCTACAGGCCAAAGAAAGTTGGTCCTCTCACATTTCACCCCACCCATCCAGTAGAGTTGATTTCATTAAATTCCCACTCAGCAATGTTGCCAGATCGTAATCAACGAAAGTTGCTTGGCTATTTTTTTTTACTAAGCGCTTGATAACACCATCACTCGACTTGCAAGCTAACTAAAACCTAGGTCAACACATAGGTACACTACTTCGTCTACCTTGAAAGTTAGCAGTCTTACCTTAACGGATTCCACTATGGCCCCATCTTAAAAGCTGCACCATAGTGGAATAATGTAAAGTAAACTTACAGGGTAAACGAAGAATACAGTAGGATTGTTGTAGAATCGCAAACAGGGTCACCACTAAATATTAAGGGTAAAAGTGCCTTTTTTTAAAATAAGTTTTTTGATATGTGCCATACGCCATAGTTTACCAGTGCCAATAGTTTTTGGAAGTAGTTCATAGAGAACGTTAGTTGTGGATGTCAATGTCTTTGTCTGACAACTGTTCCAAGTGCGTTATCATAGTGCACTTGGAACAGATGGTAGCCCACAAAGCACTTAAAATGTTATTAGCTATTATATTTTATTATTTAGTTATGGTTCAATAATTAATTATTTTGAGTTAAGCCTTAATCGTATGAGATAGTGTAGCAAACAATAGTTATTTTCTAAACAAAGCTACATAAAACTTTTAATCAATTTTTTTTGGGCACTTAAAGTCTGTTCAGCGTAGGAATTGTTTTCTGAAAGGCCTTTTTCTTTACCAGAAAGCTATTATATAGTAGTATTTTGGTAGGAAAAAAGACCTTTCAGAGAGTAATTCCTACCGTGAATGGAATATAGAACGTTTGACATTTTCACTCTTAATTTATCTCTAAAGGTTTTTTTTTAACTTGACGCCTTATGTTTATGGTGACAACTGTTTAACATATGACTTGGCGTCAGCTAAAGTTCTTCCCACGGCGATTCTAGTATAATAAAACACAGCCAAGGTTAGCGCTAACACAATGTTTAATTTCAACTTTGATTTTATGCACCAGCCGATATCGAACCAAGGTAACTTTTACCTGAAATATACCTCTCATACAAACGTACCAAAGTGTTTCGATGAAAGGCCGTAATATTTTCCCCACTAAAACACTGTTTTGATGATACTGAACACCTATTTTAGAAATTGGTACCCAGTTATCATCAACTTCTCGTGATTACGTGATGTTGAAATAAGCCGCAGGGGTGGGAAACTTTGTTTTTCAGGTGTGCCACCATTTACGCTGAGAATTTTGAACGTGCGAACTCCACCCAAAAACCTAATTTAACCTAACTTTACACTTCCAGCACCCCTTTGAATATATATATATATATATATAATTCCTGAGTAAGGCAGGAGTTCTGGGCTATTTATGTTTACTCAAGATAAAATTATAGAAATAACAAATATAGTTTTAATAATGAAAATAAAAGCCTACTAATACTTGAATTGAGAAGAAATAGCTGCACGTTTCTAGAAAACACATTCAAAAATATTGCAAAAGTTATTTTGGTAAAACAACATGAATAACAGTGATAAAAGAAAGTAAAAATCTCCGTGATTTTCTGAATATATTTTATTAATAATAAAATTAATAATAATAATAACAACAACAACAAGCAGTATCGGTAAAGTAAGCAGATACTAGAAGACGTCACAACGGGGTTTAATTAGAAAACATTTCTAATCAAAATAACAAAAAGCTATTAAGTTTTTAGTGAAGGTTTTGGATCTCTTTGGCATTCATGAGTTTACCAAATTGTTTGATTGGTTGAGGAGAAAAGCAAGATGATCAGGTATCTGAAATGCTTATCAGTGAGTACAACACGGTACTGTACTTTTTTTTGGTGCATTGTTGACCATTTTTACCTACAGATGTATGTACTTATAACCAAACCTTCAACAATATCTCAAGGCTATGTTATTTTTGTACCATGAAGTGTTTTTTTTTTGTAAACGTGTTCCCCTCACCCCTCTCACCTTCCCCCCAAATGGTCTAGTTCAGCATATTTGGTATATTCACGAAAGTGGCCTGTAGGAATTTTCATGCCGGGATGCAGATTAAAAATGTCCGTGGAAGCATAAAATAATGTCTATCTATAATAGGACACAATAACATGTTTTTATTTTTAAATTCATATAAATAATTTCCAGGCTCAATTAGTGGAGTAAGTGTGTATACTCGTCAGCGGAAGAGGGGAAGTGTTATCAGCATATAAAACTAGATGCCTTGTAGAGTAAATTGCTAATTTTCTTTCCTCTTTTGTACATTGGTGATCGTGCTCGGAGTGTTTAAGTACATCAGGCTAAGATGCAACCCGCTTCGCCAAATAGCTTCGAATTCACCAAACAGGCAAAGCCGTTAAGCGTGCCACAGGTTGGCCACCTCTGAGATAAGGTAACTCTGTCAATAGAAGTGATAACAGTTATCATAGTATTATATTGATAAATCATGCGTGTTAAGGTATTGACAAGTGTGTTAGTGAGAGAAAAGAGACTCGTAGATATTCTACAAAACACGAGTATTCAGTGAAGTTAGGGACCAAGAATTTGGGAAAGAGAAGGAGATTGGGAGGAAAACAATCATATTTTCCATTTATTTGAAAAATGACCCGCTTCAGTGGCTGAATGATCTAAGGCGTCACTCTCGTGTTATACTGGCCTGCCGATGAACCTAATTATAATGTATATTATTACATTTCTCGTCTGATCCTGGCAAGATGTAAACCCACGCTTGATATTCCCTTGGAAGTCGAGCAGTGTCGGATTACCATCCTGCTGAGCGAGCGAGCGTCGCGCGACCGATGGACCTCGCTTGCGTGATGATAATACCGGGAATAGCGAGTTCAAGTAAACCCCGGTGGATTGGTTGTCTTTAAAATAGGGGAGGAGCTTCACCCCAGTTGAAGAGGAGCCATGATATAGAGCAGTGTTTTTTAAAACTAGGCTCCGTCATAGTTATCTTAGGCTTCGTGAGACAATTTTAGAATAGTCTCGATTTATTTTTCACACTTTAAAATAGCTTATCGTTATAAGGATTGCCATTTTTTTTCCAACTCTGAATAAAGGCCATATGCCAAAGGCTCAGAAAAAAAATTTTGTGTTTTCCGTTTATTTTATACTTTTGAACTTCTCTGAAATGTAACTGTCGTTATTGAATGTTAATAATATTATTTTTTATTTTATTTTTTTGTATAAGGGCTCCAGCATGTATTTTTTCTGGTACAAGGGCTTCTTCGGTGTAAACATTTTGGGAACCCCTGTTTTATATTAGGTAGAGTTGTGGAGTCCGGTAGAGACGTATGGCGTGACAGCGATCCCCACATTCCCACGGACCATGGAGGCCGCCTTAAAATGGTGACAATATTGATAATTTTTTTTAATGTGGGACCCTCAGAATTTTCAATTTTCAATGTCGTCCCAGGGCCGGTGCAAGGGTTTTATGCGCCGTAGGCGAGACTTAAAATTTACGCCCCTTGCGGGACGCAAAATCAAAACATAAACAAAAAAATAATAAAAATGCATAAATAAACAAAAAATATGTGCCCATCAGTATGTATAAAAAAAACTATTATCGCTTCTTCCCTTCCAATAATTTCGGATTATTTTAACTAAATATCGAAGTGATTTGCCAACAAAGTACCCCCTAATGTAATTATGTGGAAAGTGGCAAATTCATCTTGCGTGGCTCCCCCTGTTGTGTTGAATAAAATATTTAGATGCTATTTCTTTATTCATACATAATTATTAGCTTATTTAATTTAAATAATTATAAGCTTATTTAATTTAAATAATTATTTTTCTAAACACTTAAAATTACATTTTGTTGGAATGCAACAAGTGCTCTCGCTACAAAGTACACCATCATCGTCAGCTAAGTCTGAGGACACTTTCTGATTCGCCCCAGGGCCGCGTTGGGCGTATGTTTGAACTAAACACATTCATTGATAGTACTCGAGTTTGTAGATTGAAAACAACTGTTGATGTGGCTCACAGGGATCATCTCATGAAGGAGAAAGTCACTGAACATGTGGTGCAGACAGTGAGAGTTCATGGTTACACACACAACCTTGCTTGTTGATTCGTTCTCGTTCATGTAGCACCACTTTGCCTTTATTGTTCATGTTTTTTTATCGCTTTTCTTTCTTCACTCGTTTACTACCCTCTATTTAATTGCCAACATATTGTTTCACCCAGAATATAGTGGAACGAGCGTTGTAAGAACTTTTTTTCGTTTAACATCGCGTCTGACTACCTGTTCGGGTTATACGCTTATGTGATACTTTCTCTAATGTATGAGGAATGAGTAAGGTTGAATTAATATGAAGTGTACACGCATTTGCATGGAGGAAAAAAGGGAAGGCATTGGGGGGGGGACACCCTCGGCTAAAGATAAACCTTTCCTGGTAAAATTACAGCTAATTTATTAGAAGGCCGATAAACTTTTTGAAATTTTGTAGCTCCCCGACTTTATCAGGTTTTCCGGAACAAACCATATGCTTTTTCCTAGTATTAATGTGCACGATTATATATTAATTAAGATTCGTTAGTTTCAGAGGTTTTTTTTAAATACAATTCTTTACAACAGACTTATTAAAGTCAAACATGTATGTGCTCGGAGCAGGTGGACATAGAACTCTCTTCTACTTATTAGCGTATAAACCGAACGGGTAGTATGACACGGTGCTAAATAAATAAATAAAAATAAAATTCTACTTATTTACGTATTTCAAAAATATCTAAATATTACTGTGATGTTTTTCTAAAGTTCCCTGACTTTTACACCAATATTAATTTCTGGAATTTTCCAGGTTTTCCATATTTCCCCTAACTATGAACACGTTTCATTCGCAGACCCTTAATATAACCCTGGTAAGCGGGTTGGACCGGGAGGGGGGG
>CABFWB010000348.1:98093-162370 GCA_902151455.1 Timema bartmani | reverse complement strand
CACCAATCCCTCGTTCTTCTTATCTAACCCTCCACCACCCCCGTTCCCCTCCCCCTTCTTATAACCCACTCGTCTCTTAGCACATTTTATTTTTTAAGCATTATAAGCTCTAGGTACCACATGCCCTCCGCTGGAACAAAACAAATCAGAGCTCCAACTAATTAAATGGAAAGAATGCAAACGAAATATCCCAAGTTTTAAAGTTTACAGTTTAAATTCTCCTAAGGACTTTTACACTAAAAACATTTTAAAACGAGTTTCAATAAAGCACTATCAGCGATTAAAGTTCTTCACACACACGCACGCACGCACACACACACACACACACACACACAGACACACACCGAAAACTGCTGTTTTGTCGTTGCAGGGCGCCTACAAGGATAGTCCTTCCCTCCGTGGGATGGCAACAGTATATCACCCGCTTCGGTGGCCGCATGGTCTAAAAGGCGTTACTCTCGCAGTAGGTTAGACTGCCGATGACAGGGAGATCGAGGTTCGAATCTAGGTCGGGTGTACTGAGGGGTTTTTCCAAAATTATTTTCTACTCTCCCTCCACGCAAATGCGGGTACACTTCCTAAACATATAGCCTCCCTAATTCCAAAACCGTTAGAGTAATTAGTACATAAGTCTATAACCTGAACAGGTGGTAATACAGGGTGCAAAAAAAATGGCTACAGAAAAAATATTGATTTATATACAAAAAAACATCGATATTTATATCGAAGTTGTATTATCTGATATATCTATCAATTTATCTATATATTTCATTAGGGCTTTGTGAATCAAAATTAGGCCTAGTTGAAGTTTTTTTTACCTTTTTTTGTATTAGCAGAATTTTTTGTCTTCTATTTTTTATTTAACTTGTCTGCTATTAAACAACTAAATAAGGCATTGAAAAGCTAAAAGCGGCAAACTTTTGCACTACACAAACTCAGCCATCTTAAAAAGCCACCGTTCTATTTATGGCGCCCTCACGAATATATTGCCCTTAATATATGCCCCGCGTTGGCCTCCAATCATGGTAACCCTTTCCTTGACCGTTATTGCCCGGTGATTTTAGTATCATGCATTGAATTTATTCAAACTGATTAACTAATACTATGAAATAAACACAGCGCTAGTGCGGTGTGGTTGTCAAATAGAAAGATATATTTAAATTAAATAAAACAGAATGGCTGGCTGGATAAATATAAAATCATATCAAAAATAAATATTTAAATTTGGAAAAAGATATGAAATATAAAAATTAGGATCATTACATAGTACACCCAGACCAATGTAATTAAATATATCGGAAACAAGCAATATATCGATACATTTCAATAGATTTATCGTAGCTTTCGAGACATACCTTGCGATGTATCAAATTATAAACTCATCGATATTTTAAGGGAAAATACCATCCATATCCTGATAAATGTACCTACGTCTTGTGACTGTGACTATACCCTGATTTTGGTTGGAGGAACGGTGGATAAAATTCAAACATATTTCTTTACGCTCAACATTGATAACATTTCACTGTGTTATTTATTTTATTTTATAGATGTTGATAATATCTATCAAATGTGGCAGCTAACATGACTTGTATGAATATATGAAAATTGTTTTATTAACTCTAATAACTACCAGTTTCTGTCAGGGTGTATAGTTATATAATAGATGCGTGGTCCACGAACGAGTGAGCTACAAGATGTAGTTCACGAAAGAATGAACTACAAGATGTAGTTCACGAACGATTGAACTACAAGATGTGGCTTGCGAACGATTGAGCTACAAGATGTAGTTCACGAACGATTGAACTACAAGATGTGGCTTGCGAACAATTGAACTACAAGATGTAGTTCACGAACGAGTGAGCTACAAGATGTAATTCACAAAAGATTGAGCTACAAGATGTAATTCATGAAAGATTGAGATATAAGATGTAGTTCACGAAAGATTGAGCAACAAGATGTAGTTCGCGAATTATCGAACTATTCTTTATAGATTCATCCCAGCGAACTGAATCACTTTAAACTGTTCCAAATCTTCCCATCTCTACTTGCCAGTCCTTGGTCAGACGTGAGTGATCATCAGATATCTCATGAGGTCAATCGGTGCGTGAGTGCGTGCGTCGGAAAAAAACGCACCGGACAATCCTTGTAAAAGAGGTTGACGCAACCAGCCTATCTCCTCAGGGTTGATCCCTCTCTTCAGGAAGTTGATCAAGTATGTTGCGGTCGCACGTGTTGGGGCTGTCACTGAGCCTGCGCATTAGCTTCAACAGGTCCGAGCAGACCCTGACCTTCGTCACCCCGACGTGCCTTATGTCGTGTATCGTGCTAGGGGAGCTATTACAACTATTCTCTCCTCCGTCCTGTCTACGTATTTATAACATTGATCTATCAAGTATGAAGAAGGTAGAAATTTAGAAGAGGAAAGGAATCATGGGAAACCGTTTAGATAAAACAACTCTCAGTAGACCCGCCTAGAATTCGAACCCCGACCCCCCCGTCACCGACAAACCAGACTAGATGAGCTTGGCGTTTAGTTCGCATGACCACAGGTACTGGTTTTTCCCAAGTTAAGTTAATTTATAATTTGTGTGCTGATATCACTTTTTTTGTAAGGGCACTTAATCCGCGCCGGTGGCCCTGATGGTTTAAGGCGTAAGACTCTCGTTGCATTTGGTCGCCATTGACGAAGAAGTCGGATTTCGAGTCCCGAAAGGGGGCATCTGGGATGGTTTCCCCTCACGTTTTTATTGCAGTTTTAACAATCTCCCTTCACGCTAGCGTGGGTGCACTTTGTCTAAAGCGACACCCTTTCTACATAGATGTCGCTAATAACTCTCGTAATGAATGTGTTTAGTTTAGGCTTATATATTATATATCAACAAAAGGTGTATACATAACTTTTTATAGGGGATAGGAATGAGAAAAGGGCATATAAAAAGGATCTGCACCAGCATTCACTTGGAAAAGAATGTGGAAAAACTATAATTTAGAATAACAATCACTGCACCTAGTCAAAATTTGAACTATTCGAATTTCCACCCTCCCAAATCAAGAGTCGAGACGTCAGCCTTGAGTTAAGATTGTAAGACGATCTAAGCTAAGGGAACAAATACGATGAGGAGGGTGGAATCTAGAGAATTGGACCAGCGTTCTCTTGGAGAAGGATTGAGGGTAAAGTTAACCCCAGGACGTTAGGTGGGCGTGTGTCAGACGCACTAACCGCTAGTTTAACTATGCAATGACGTCACGGAACTTCAGAGAGAGATGATACTAAGTAGGTGAGGGAACTAGATTAGGGAGGCGCCATCTAGAGTTTATCTAAATAAAGCCTTCAAATAATATGTTGGGGGTTGGAGGGGAAGCAAAAGTTATCAAATATTTAAGCCACCTTAAAAATTATAATAACCATCCCATCCAGCGGCTTTCAACTGGTGTGCCGCGGAAGTTTGGGAGAAAATACCAAAATAAGATAGCAACAAAAATAATTGAGAAGTTATAATAATAAAACATTATAGATTAATTTACCTTATAATATACTTAATTCTAATTAAAAGTGTTTTGATCAATAAAACTAACTTAAACTAACCTACAATATCTTTAAATATAAAGTAAGGATGGAAAGGAATTTTATCATCCATTATCCATGACCAACATTATTTTTAAAAACAACACATATATTTTTAATTTTTGCTAATGAAATTGTAAACACATATTTTATTACTAGTTTTTAAAATGATAAACTTTATAGTTAAAAAAACAGATGGTATGCCTTAACAATTCTAGCGAATTGTTTGATGTTCCGTGAGTTTAATAAGGTTGAAAATCGTTTATCTAATCGATAGTATACTGAAAATAAAATCCAAACATAAATGGCAGTTGGAAAATATGTATGTTTGAGTATTTATTAATTTATAAAATATCAATAATATTTACAAATATATTTATTCAAATAAATGTTTAGAAATTATTCAAAAATGCTTCGAAATTACCCCCCAAAAAAAGACGCACACGAAGAAAATATTACCTAAAAATTAAAAAAAAAAATGACAATTATTTAAAAAAAGACCTAAAAATCGTTTCCAGGATCAGAATTTATGTACACATGAGCAATGTCTGTTATGTACCCAAAAAGGATGACATGTAGTCAAAATCCGGACCCTGCTATTAATATATTAAAATTATAATAATGCTGACAGCAAACAAATATAAATATTAATAAATTGTCCCACCCAGGGCCTTCAACTGTAGAAAAAAAAAAGCTTCTGGACAGAGATTAGAGAAATAAATATTTGAAGTTTGAAACCCTGAACTAAAGGTTGGCCATCCCTGGGTTGAAACAATTTATATACTAAAAAAAAAGTAAAAGTAGTGTAATCTTCCCCAGGTAGCTTAGTAATAGAGGGCAGGAGAAGAAAGTTGAAAGGTTCGGGTTGTTGAGTTCTGTCATAAGAAGGTGTAGTGCTGTGAAAGGTAAGCAAGGGGGGGGGGAGCATGATACTCCCTTCTCTCCTTCAGCTAAATCACGACGTGGCACCCAAGTTCAAGAACACAGGGCCCCGGGACCGCCTACAAACCGGTTCCAAGCACGGGCTTCTGATAGTAGTGTGTGGTGTGGTCACGAATTTAACCGTGGCTACCCTCTTCAACAGACAGACTGCACTCATCTGGGACTCGTAAGATATACTTTGACAGAATGCACTCATCTAGGACTCGTAAGATATACTTTGACAGAATGCACTCATCTAGGACTCTTAAGATATACTAGGCAGGCCCCTTAAGAACACAGGTGCACAATTTTTTTTTAAACATGGTGTATAAGGCGTATAAGGATACAGAGCTTATTGAGTATGTATAGCTTGATTTTCTTACGAATGAACAAAACTTTTTTTACGGCCAACATTGATAACATTTTACTATATTATCATTGTTATTATCTATCAAAAGTAACAGCTGAAGATCACATGACTTTACGTATGGATACATGAAATTATAGATCCAAGCTTTCAGATTCGTAAGAAAATGGTAGTATAGACGAGGCCGAACGCTCAAGGTCTTATTTCTCAACATTAACATTAGCGGCGCGCATGCGCAGTTAAATTACATTCTAAAGTTCACAACACTTGGAAGTGTTTTTCGTATAACGTCACCACAAGTAAAGCAATAGATACTCTTTATTGGTTCGCACTGATTAGGTTCAAGTGGCAGCCCTGGCGAGGCTACAAAACCTAAAATAATAATAATAATTAGATTGTCATTGGACAAGCCATAACTTGACATAAAAAATTGTTTTTTTTTAGCGCTGCGACCACAGACAAGGAGAGAACTTGTCTGTGGTCGCGTCTTACTACCCGTTCGGGTTATTTGTATATGTATTTATTACACTATGTATACGGGATTAGAAGGTTATAATTTATATGAAGTGTACCCACATTTACATGGAAGGAGAGTGGGGAAACCATTAAGGGGAAAACTCTGTACCCTCGACCGGGGTTCAAACCCCGATCACCCCATCATCGGCAGAGTTTACTGCGAGAGTGACGCCTTACACCAGTAAAAGGTTTTAGAAAACGTGAAATAGTTCAAAAACAGCCCTTTTTAAAGATTCATTTCAAAAGTGGTACCTTGAAATTGGTTTTCATGATAATTTTTTTTTCCAATTTTTATCTTCACTAATATAAATTATTTGAAGGTAATTTACACAGAAGTGATTTTTGAAAATCTGATTATTATTTTAAATTATGGTCTAAGCAATGTTGTTAAAAATGTATATTTGAAGATACCTTATTTTTTTAAACAAATTTATCATATTTAATGATTGTTTTTCTTAGAAAAACATTCTCAAAATTTGTTTCTTAAAACCTCCTTTGGAAATGTTCGTTTAGAGCTATAGTTTCCTATCATGGGCAAGTTAGCACGATTGCATCATTACCGTTTATTTTACAGCTAACCAAGGGCTGGATTCACTAAAGGGTGCAAATCTGCTCCGGTGCAAGTGAAGAAAGGGCGCCACTTTGCGTCCAAGATTCTACCCAAGACACGCCTTTTATATTGTATCCATTTCTCTATTCAACAAACAAGGAGCAAAATGGTGAGATGAACTACGGTGACGTCACCATAATCATTTACGATTTTTTTCATCGACCCGTGTGAATATATACTAATTGAAATGTCAATGCTATTTTATTTAAAATATCTAGTGAAAATGGCAGAAAATACAAAAATTACAAAAACAAATATTTATAAGCAATAAGTTAAATTAAATTAGGCCTACCTGCCTCGGTCTCGTAGTTGGCTAACGCGCCAGATTCGTGTTAAGCTAGACTGCCGATGACAGGAAGATCAGGGTTCAGTTCCAGCCGGGTGCCATGAGGGAGGTTTTTTCATAAATGGTTTTCAAGTCTCACTCAACACAAATGCGGGTGCATTTAATCTAAATTCAACACTATCCCTAACACATTAGCGTAATTAGTACTCAGGCGTATAATCCGAACGGGTGATAAAAAATTAGTAAAGAAACAAATGAATGCGAGCCTTTATAGACCTGTTGTTATGTTCATAAATCACATAAATCATACTTCAATTTTTTAACATCACTAAGTTAACTATAATAGCTCTAAGGTTGGCCTGACATTTGTTCCCCCCGTACCCCCCGTCCCTCCACCATATCCACCGTGCTTCCTATCCACCCCTACACAACTAGCGACCTCTCCCCCTTCCTATAACACAAGTGTATTTTTATAAAAGCTCTTACACACAACCCAATCTACAGGGACTGTTGGCTTGGGCGACCACACAATCGCCCGACTCCCCCCTCCTACACACTGCAAGTTGGGTTGTGTGTAGGATGGTTGGACCGATGTGCCATCATTTCCCTTGCAGCCGACTGGATCTACTTCTTTCAATATATTTGTATGACTGGATTCTTTTTCTCTGTAATAACCACTTTTCAGCTCAACATTTTCTTTTTCGTATTGGCGTAGCGTTTTGTGGCAATAAAGCTAAAGCAATACAGATTTTAAAATTTTTTTTGGAAAGTGTAACTCCTCCACCGGAGGCCGGCACTGCAGAAAATTTTCCTATCCAAAATTTCCCGGAAAAATGTAATCTGTAGTTGCCGGTCAACCTTACGAAGCGCATCCTAAACCGACCGATGCAATAACTAACTAACTTCCTGCTACTTATCACTTTTTAACAGTCGTGTAGTGTCACAGTCGCTTGCCTACTCAGCTCGGGAGATAGGGGCAGGCGACCTTACGACAGCCGGATATAATAAAAAAACCCGCCACACATAGCAATAAACTCATGTCTTCATAATGACGTCATCATGTTAATCTAGAGCGACAGCTGCCACCCACCCCCACTTCGGATTATTTTTAGACTCCACTTCACTATGACATCCCAAGACAATGTGGAGGAACCCGTCTTGCATTTATTATTTCTCAAGTATGCAGAATGTTGACGGGGATATAAGGGTTCGAATCTATTCAGGGTTATATTGAGATTCACCCCCCATTAAATGGTTTTCCACTTTTCTTTCCTGTAAACTATATATCCCTCATTCTTACTATATATCCCTCATTCTTACTATATATCCCTCATTCTTACTATATATCCCTCATTCTTACTATATATCCAAAGATAATGATGGAGATGAAGTATGTAGACTAGGAAGAGGGAGGCTAAGAAAGAGTTGGGAGGAGCAGATAACAGAAAGTGTGCAAGTGAGACGAGAAGAATGAAAGCTATTAAAATAATAAGAATTATGGAGGTAGAATAAGATGGAGGCATTTGACTGAACTGACCCGGCCACAAGCTTGAAGTTCAGTTGATGATGAAATATATAAATTATAATATGCAAACCCAGACGGATGGTGAGACGCAATGGGAAAAAATATAAAACCCGCGCCGGTGGACACGCGGTATAAAAGTCAAGCTCATGTAGTTTCCCCCCCCCCCAGTGACGAGTAAGTCGTGGTTCGAAACCAGACCAGGTGAGGTGAGGGTGTTTTTTCCTAAATAGTTTCATGCTCGTCTTCCAAGCAAGTGCAGGTACATTTCCTGTAAATCTTAACCTTATCATCGCAGATTTGTGTGGTTAAATGCGTATCGCCCGGACGTAAACGGTTATAAACAAATATCTAGCCTTCTCCAATAAGTATCTTTAATTGGGCCACAAAGTATCATTTTTAGATGTTCGAGGATCGTTTTTAATGGTTTCGATGATCCAGTACTGTCATTATCATAAGAAATGTCCCAATGTGAGGATTTTTTTCTTTGAACTTGAACTTAAAAATATTATTTCTAGTCTAGCAGAATAAATGATATGATAAAACCAAAGCCCCAATGATTTTTTTTCTGTGTTTACAAATATTTAAAACTTCACCAGCGATCAAACCAGTGACTTAGAGACCTATAACCATTAGAAGGGATAGGCTTGATCCAAGTATATACATTTCGTTTAATTTCCTATACATACTCTCAACAATATTTGTCAGGAGCATCGCGGAATGTGAACAAGACTTGTTTTTATCTTCATTTAAAGAGTTTTTAAAAAAAATCAAATTCCGTTATACTCCTTACAAATATTTAACAACAGTAGGGATCACAATGTGTAGAGAAATAATTGATTTGTTTTACTAATATGTTTGTTTTTTGTTATAAAAACTTGATACTATTAATTTCTATATCGTTCACTATATTCCGATCTCCCTTGCGTTGCTAATAAGATTTCTGTTGGAGGCTTTATTTTATAAAATGAGTAAAATCATATTTAAGATAATGTTCATTTATTTAAATTATTATTTTATTAACAGGGCAAACAAGTTAAATGTTCCTTCTCGCCACTCCAGAGTCCAACAGTCTCATCTTGGCGAGATTTCCCTTACACAGGTGACTAACACCACCCAAAATGTATGTAACAAAAACCTGGCCATAATCTCGAGCGGCCCACTTGGCCCAACAGCAGGAATAACTGTAAAAGCTAGCTTGGCTTCTACCTGATAGGGGTCTCCCATTATCCACGTAAATATTTTTTCTTCACTTTTTTTTTTTACCCTCCCTCCATGTAACACCAAGTAGACATTTAACCTGAGGCTGTTTCTCTGAGCATATCTAAAACATCCCCTAGTAGCTGACGTCAGAGAACTCCTCTCATACCTTGCGATTCTCTGAGCCAATGACAAGAGTTGGCGCCTGGTTGGCTGGACAGTGGCATCCCAAAACGCATTAAAAATTGTGAGACTTGTTTGAACGGAAATAATCTGCCAAATCAGTGGTCGAAGAATAAAAAGAGACAGCGATAGACGCCGTGTTGTTAACTGTCTTGTAATTTAACTAGCGTACAACCTACTTCGGTGGCCGTATGGTCTAAGGCATCACTCTCACAATAGACTAGACTACCGATGATAGGGAGATCAGGGTTTGGATCTCGGGTGAATTTTCCTAAATCGTTTTATATTCTCCCTCCACGCAAATGTGGGTACACTTCCACTAGACTCAACATTAACTCGTTACTATAATTAGTGCATAGGGGGCGTTCAAGTATTACGTAAGCACCTTAGGGGGAGGAGCTTTGCTTATTTTTGCTGACAAGAGGAAGGGGAACAATGCTTACGTAAGACAGAGAAAGCCGATCGCAAGCCGCTTGGTCTTCGAGCAGCAATGAAGATGCTGAGTGGCTAAACGAGGAAGAAGTGGATGGATAGGCCTTTAGAAGTAAGCCACGGCTTGAGTGAACTTGAGTGAACTTGAGTGAGACGTGGATTCAAGGACCTTGGTCATCGGATTATTCATGTACTCCTATTCACTAATAATACTTTTTTTTAACTTCAATTACAAGTAAAGTAAAATTTTAAACTTTTATAATGTTATAACCCATTAAATAAATTTAAACTAATTGTATACCAATTTTGACTGTCAATTATTTCGCATCTATATTAATAATTACCAGCACTTTATAAATCGCATCAAAAAAAGAATGGTTATTCCTGTGGACAGGTGAAAAAAAGTTTACAAATCTTACGTAAGCAAGAAGGGGGGGGGGCGGGGTCAGGCATTTGCTTATTTTTGCTTACAAGGGGGTGAGGGGTTAAAAATGACCAAAAATGTGCTTACGTATTACTTGAACGCCCCCGCATAGGTATAGCCTGAACAGGTAGTAGGACGTACGGTTTCATCCAACCTGAAGACGTGAAATGAGCCGATCCAGTGTCTCCCTGAGTTTAGTCGGCTGGAAGAGAAAATGACCGACATTGTTTACCGCCGTGTTTTGAAGGCAACCGGCAGGAGGCGACAAATTTAATTTTCACACTGCACGGTCGGTTGAACAGTTTTGTTTTACGTAACAGAACAGGGAGTTCCCCGAGACTGCGCAAAACAACTTGGTACTTCCTTTAAACAAGCTACCCCAGCTTCACTCCTAACAACTTGGTACTTCCTTTAAACAAGCTACCCCAGCTTCACTCCTAACAACTTGGTACTTCCTTTAAACAAGCTACCCCAGCTTCACTCCTAACAACTTGGTACTTCCTTTAAACAAGCTACCCCAGCTTCACTCCTAACAACTTGGTACTTCCTTTAAACAAGCTACCCCAGCTTCACTCCTAACAACTTGGTACTTCCTTTAAACAAGCTACCCCAGCTTCACTCCTAACAACTTGGTACTTCCTTTAAACAAGCTACCCCAGCTTCACTCCTAACAACTTGGTACTTCCTTTAAACAAGCTACCCCAGCTTCACTCCTAACAACTTGGTACTTCCTTTAAACAAGCTACCCCAGCTTCACTCCTAACAACTTGGTACTTCCTTTAAACAAGCTACCCCAGCTTCACTCCTAACAACTTGGTACTTCCTTTAAACAAGCTACCCCAGCTTCACTCCTAACAACTTGGTACTTCCTTTAAACAAGCTACCCCAGCTTCACTCCTAACAACTTGGTACTTCCTTTAAACAAGCTACCCCAGCTTCACTCCTAACAACTTGGTACTTCCTTTAAACAAGCTACCCCAGCTTCACTCCTAACAACTTGGTACTTCCTTTAAACAAGCTACCCCAGCTTCACTCCTAACAACTTGGTACTTCCTTTAAACAAGCTACCCCAGCTTCACTCCTAACAACTTGGTACTTCCTTTAAACAAGCTACCCCAGCTTCACTCCTAACAACTTGGTACTTCCTTTAAACAAGCTACCCCAGCTTCACTCCTAACAACTTGGTACTTCCTTTAAACAAGCTACCCCAGCTTCACTCCTAACAACTTGGTACTTCCTTTAAACAAGCTACCCCAGCTTCACTCCTAACAACTTGGTACTTCCTTTAAACAAGCTACCCCAGCTTCACTCCTAACAACTTGGTACTTCCTTTAAACAAGCTACCCCAGCTTCACTCCTAACAACTTGGTACTTCCTTTAAACAAGCTACCCCAGCTTCACTCCTAACAACTTGGTACTTCCTTTAAACAAGCTACCCCAGCTTCACTCCTAACAACTTGGTACTTCCTTTAAACAAGCTACCCCAGCTTCACTCCTAACAACTTGGTACTTCCTTTAAACAAGCTACCCCAGCTTCACTCCTAACAACTTGGTACTTCCTTTAAACAAGCTACCCCAGCTTCACTCCTAACAACTTGGTACTTCCTTTAAACAAGCTACCCCAGCTTCACTCCTAACAACTTGGTACTTCCTTTAAACAAGCTACCCCAGCTTCACTCCTAACAACTTGGTACTTCCTTTAAACAAGCTACCCCAGCTTCACTCCTAACAACTTGGTACTTCCTTTAAACAAGCTACCCCAGCTTCACTCCTAACAACTTGGTACTTCCTTTAAACAAGCTACCCCAGCTTCACTCCTAACAACTTGGTACTTCCTTTAAACAAGCTACCCCAGCTTCACTCCTAACAACTTGGTACTTCCTTTAAACAAGCTACCCCAGCTTCACTCCTAACAACTTGGTACTTCCTTTAAACAAGCTACCCCAGCTTCACTCCTAACAACTTGGTACTTCCTTTAAACAAGCTACCCCAGCTTCACTCCTAAGAACAAATCGCTGATTTAATGTGAGTGTGTGTGTGCACCACGTTTTAACACTCGTTTAGGTTATACGCCTGTGTACTAAATACACTAAAGTGTTAGGGATTAGGAAGGTCGAATTTAGAGGAAGTGTACACACATTTGCGTAGAGGGAGAGTGGAAAACTACTTAGTAACAAACCACCGACAGTTCAGCCAACCTGTATTCGAGCCCCAATCTCCTCGTTTTCAGCAGTCCAGTATATTGCGAGTGTAACGCCTTAGACCATGCAGCCACTGAAGTGGGTTAAATATTTACAGCTAATCTGCTAGGGATGAGAAAGGTATCATTTATACGATATTTACCCGCATATGTGCAGGAGAAGAGTGAAAAAATTATGTAATAATATCCATCCTAAATTAATCCGGCCGGTATTTGAACCCCGGTCTCCCTACTATCGTCAAGCCAGGCCTTAGACCACGGATGTATAAGCCACCAAAAAAATGTCGTACATCCTAATTAAAATTATAAAAGGATTTCTAGAGTCAAAATCGGGACATCTGGTAAGAATGGTGTATCCACGTTTGTGGCCACATAATCTAGGGCATCACTCTCGCAATAGATTAGACTGCCAATAAGGGGAAGGTTGGTGTTCAAATACTGGTCAGGTGCATCGAGGGTAGTTTTTTCAAATATGATTTCCCTACTATCTCCATGCAAATAAGGACACACTTCCTCTAAATTTAACCTTCTTCGAGCTTAGCCCAATAGCGTAGTTAGTATATAAGCGTATAAACCGAAGGGTAGTAAGACCCCGTGCTAATAATAATAATAATAATACTAATAAATGGTGTTCCCACGAAAGCGCGAGCAATAGGACGGTAACCGGACCTGTCGGGACGCTTCAGACCATGTGTCATTCACGTCGAGGATACTAGAGAGATAAAAAGCAGCTGTGAAGCAACTGTTCGAGGGAAACAAAGAGAATCTGCGCCGGAGATAAGGGCGCATTGTGCTTGTTCAACTTCCGGCGTCCGCCTTGTCATTCGTTTCAAGAGCTGCTGAGACTCTGTAGCTGTCCTCACCACGTGTACAAACAACGGTCTGTTCTACCTTCGCAAGCATTTCAACCACGTGTAGTTAGGTGAGGAGAGAATTTTATTCCATAATGTTAACAAGTGTATAATTATAAGCTACCAATGCTAATTAAATTATTTCAAATCATTACAGCACACGAGTTATAAAGAGTTAATGAAACTTGACGTTTTATGGGTATTTTTTGCGTACCATTGTTAAGGTAAAGTAATTGATTTATGGGGCTAAAATTTAGTAGAACTATACATTCATATGAGGTGTACACGATGAAATATTTATTATTATTAATATTATAAATATCTCAGGTGACCTGCTGGTCTAGGGATAAGGTGTCAGACCTCTGTGCTGAGGGTCCGGGATTCAATCCTCGGTCCCGGCACAGATTTATCTGATTGCCAAACCCTTCCTTCACCTCTGACAAGACGTGTATTAATCACAACTTGTGAATGTGTGGAATGCCAGGCCTGTATACCTCATATGAATGACTAGTTATACTAAATTTCACCCCTATTCAGTAAATACTTTACCTTAATAATAGTACGCAAAAAAACATAAAATAGCATGAACTGTAATGATTTGAAATAATTCAGTACCATTGGATCAATTATACATTATACACTTGCTAAAATTATGGAATAAAATGTTGATGGTCGAATTATTTTAGAATTTTGACATCGTCTGGATTAAAGTGGTATTCAAGATATATCGCGATTAAATTTTCTGAGTTTTCAGGGTTATGTTTAACGTGGAGGGGGTGAAGGAATTATTTGTTAGTTTGTTAACAGAAATTACCTCTGATCAATAAGGGATCCGGTGTATAGAAACGGCTGCCGGGATTAAACATTTGAGTGGATAAATCTTTGTTTTCAGCAATAACAAGGAACAAATACAAACATGAAATAAGAATGATTATTTTTGAAAAGAACAAAGCTTGATGATAGTCTGGCACCCGTTATTTTTTTAGCCTTAATCTAGGTTTTATATGGATTTATTTACTAACTATTAATTTTTCACCATTATTCTCCATCGAAAGAAAATAATTTTAATAAAAGAATAAATACGTATTAAGTGAAATAATAAGTTAGAGCCATGCAAATGTGTCGAATGCATAAACTAAATTTTAATACCAGGATTACTTTCCATCCAAAAGTTATACCGCTACGGGTATCAAAAGTATTTATAAAATTACTAATCGGGAAAAGGTAGAGGCAAAGTAGCTTCAATACATTTTATGTCCCTCCTATGGAAAATTTCTGGGTGCACCACTGGTCCTTTAGTTAAAATACTACCTGTTTCGGTGGCCACGTGCTTTAACGCACTACTTTCGTGCTATACTAGACTGTCGGAGACGGGGAGATCAGGGTTCAATCCCGGTCGGGTGCACAGAAGGTGGTTTACTAAATGGTTTTGCACTCTACCCCCACGCAAATGCAGGTGCATTTCCTCTAAATTAAACCTTCCTAATCCCCAAACCCCATGGTGTAATTAGTGCATAGGCGTATAATACGAACGGGTAGTAAGGTGCGGTGTTAAAAAAATTATTAAAATACTAACAAAACTTGTCCACGACTGACGAGGACGGGGAGATCAAGGTTCGAATCTCAGTCGGGTGAACTAGGGGGGTGTTTTTCCTAAATGGTTTTCCACTCTCCCTCCACGCAAATGCGGGTTCACTTCCTCTAAATTCAACCCTCCCAATTCCTAATCCATTAGCGTAATTAGTACTTAAGCGTATAACCCGAACGGGTAGTAAGACGCGGTGCTAAATATTATTATTATTATTATATTATTATGCTTGCTATAGTTGTTTAAAACAAACAAAGTATTATTTGCCGCCATCCCAGGATTGTTTCAAGGTCTCATATCAGCATAATTATATTTGGTGGTTGGGAGTGAAGGGAATCGCTCCTGATACTTTATTGTATAAGTCAACTTAGGCGACTTAGGGCGGCAGGCAAGAACGTATAGAATGCTTAGTGGACCGATAGCGTAGTCAAGTTCTTGCATACGGCCCAAAGGCTGTAGATCAAGTGACTTTAGTCTCCAGGCTCCAGTGCCAAACGTGATAACTATAAACCTATCGCACGACGGCAGGTTTGAAATTAACTGACAACAAACACATTGGAAGGAAATAATGGAATAGATTTACACTCTTGGAACCAAAGATGTAGTTTACACAAACCATCAATTTTAATTCAACACAATTTTATAGATTTTTATAATAATTTTTAAATTTTATTTAGATTTGAGGGGGTCTTGACCCCCCAAGTGCCCCCCCCCCCCACCTGGATAAGTACCCGCCTCCTACCAGATTCCTGCTAAAGTTCAGTTGTCACAAAAAGAAGTCATTATTTCGTTTGTGAAGTAAAGGGTTTGGGGAACTTTTGAGTTAGTAGCCATTCTAAAAACATCAGGCTTCCTTGTTTTGACGTAGTAATTGGAAAGAGAAACGCGAATATTTGTGTGTGTGTTGGTTAAAACTTACACGATGAGGGCATTGCTTACTACTGTACAGATTTCTTAGGAATGCGGACGTTCACATCGCCATTCTTTTCAGTTCCCAACTTCACGTGAACAGGAAGCTGTGGTGGGTTGGTTTGTAATTTCCGCGGTCCATGTCTTACTACCCGTCCGGAACTAGCCGAGTATTTACACTAATTGGGTAAGAAGGAAGATAGAAAGTAAGGGAAGTGGACCCACATTTCCAAACAGAGGGATAGTAGGACATATTTTGAAGAAAAACAAAACAAAAAAACAGTGCACCAGACTAGGATTCGAACTCTGATCTCCACGTCACCGGCAACCCAGACGAGACGAATGTCTTTATATATCATATTTACACAAATGAGGTTGGTGGGAAGGTAGGATTTATAAAGCGAGTGTATCCAGATTTGCGCGCGGAAAGGGAGAGGGAATTAAAAAAAAACACCTCGGTGCACCTGTCCGGGACTCGAAACACTGACCCCTCTGTCGGAAAACCAGAGAAGACAAAGAGTGATGCAGTGACATAGAAAAAATACCGATACTTTACTAATATCAATATTTCCACTCCGATACATTTTGTTTCAACTTCTGTGGTCTTAGGGTAAAGTGCTCGCCTCAGGACCCGATGTTTGTGGGTTCAAGCCCAGCCGGAGTCAACGGATATTTCTTGAGCGATACAATTCCGTTGTAGCCTACAACTTTCTTCATAGGAGAAATATAGCCGTCGGTCCCATGTCGATTGTGGCATTTAAAATAAACCTGGAAGGTTTGTGAAAACACCTTTCCTGGCAAAATTGGTAGGTCTTTTCACTCTCGCTCAAAGAAATTCTCGTGTGCTGATATAATCAATCAGTTCAGAGAGTGCACGTCAAAGGCCTTAAATAAATAAATAAAATAAATGTATTTTGCACTCGATACTTTCACTCATATGAATACCATTATTTGGTTATGATTAGTTTTCTCTTAGTAATTTTAATATTTTGAAGTCCACACTCTGAAAGTCTTATTAATAATGTCTGGTATTGCGCTAGAAAATAAGGACCTTACAGTGTTGTGATTACATTATAATTATTATAAGTTCAAGTGTAAGTGTAAGATTAAGTGTATGAAAGAGCGCGGGCCTAAATAACGACGGTATTATTGTTAGTATTATTAAGTCCAAAATCCTAAAAGCTCACAAGTGAATCTAGGGGAGCCATAAACGGCTAATTTTTGTCAAGTTATGCAAAAATAAGAACAGGTATTTAATTATAAGTGAAATTAAAATTGTTAATTTTAACATGTTCAATTACCATATTAAAATATACTATCTTTGATAACACGTCAATATAATACAGCAGACGTAGGGAAGAAATTAAACATGAACACCACTTAGAGAAGCTGCCATGAATTTATTCCCACGCAAGTAGAAAACTTTACGTTTCTCGGCCAAAAATATCAATTTTACTAGAGTAGATTACTTTTCCAAGGAACATGGTGGGGGCCCGGAAATGAGAAGCACCGCGGGCCGCCAGTTGGGAACTCCTGCTAAAGCTAATCTACGGTGGGAGTGTAGTTAAGGGACTGCTAGCAGAAAGAAGGTTCTTTATTGCAAACATTAGCTGGAAGTAGCTATTATTATAATCGTTTATTAACACTTTTTATTGGTAAGATAATATGTGTAAGCAAATAATGCTTATTTCTGAGTATGTTGACGTTACTGACTTTCTGCCAATGTTTGCAACTTTCTGTTATCTGTCACCACCCGTCCCACCGTAGATGGGGTGTAGCAGTGTAGGATTCTGGTGTAGGGAGGACCTTACATGAAATTCACACATATTTATTATTTTATAGATATTTATATTATCTACCAAAAGTTACAGCAGTAGATCACGTGACTTGACGCATGAATATGTGAAAGTATATCTAATAACTTATCTAGCTGTCTTGCTATGAAAATTGAACTCTAAGGTCCAATTTTCTTAGGACTGGCCTTAAATATCAGTTAGAAAAGTTACTAGATAAACTTTCAGGTATTCATACGTCAAGTCACTTTTGTTAGACATTATCAATCCCAATAAGATAGCAGCAATAATACAGTAAAATGTTTGTATTTTGTTCAGTTTTCTCCCAACCAAAAGCCAGCGCTGCTGTCCGACCTGTCTCAGGCGCTGCTGTAAAGTTTCCCACGAGCGAGTTTCTGTAGCGGAGGAGCACCATTGTTCCCCCGGCCAGACGACAGGATTCACCAGAACATATCTCTCACACATCATCACTTTGACAAGACCCGCGCCTTTGTCTGCGGGCAGATACGTCATCACGTGACAAGCCCATCACAAGATTCTAGACTCATCAGCGTTGTCCGCTCGGAGCGACTTGAAATACCTTATTCAGCTTTCCTTTTTTTCTGCGTGACATCAGCCTGGGTGACCCAATCAAATTTCAAAACTAACTGACTAAATCAGAGTCCATGAGCCTACAATACGAGATACTAGCAGACAGCTGCGTCTACAGTTTTTAAATAACTAGTTAAATGAGAAGCGTGTATGTAGTTCATACTATGTTTTAATTTGTTTCACTACATAACGCAATAATTTGAAAACAACCATCAGATTTTAATCTTTAATAATAATACTTAGCACCGCGTCTTACTACCCATTCGGGTTACAGGCTTGAGTACTAATTACACTAATGGGTTGGGAATGGGGAAGGTTGAACGAAGTGAACCCGCATTTGCGTGGAGGGAGAGTGGAAAACCATTTAGAAAAAACCACCCCAGTTCACCCGAGCGAGATTCGAACCTTGATCTACCCGTCCTCGGCAGTCTAGCCCAACACGAAACTTGCGCGTTAGCTAACTACGCCACCGAGGCCAGTTTTAATCTTAAGGATATGTTTATTATTATGTATTCTGTCTTACGACAGGTCTATTCCTCTTGTCAGTGAACTTAGACCGCCAATACATCCTGTCCTCTGCCTCCTCCTTCAGCTCCCAGAATTCTCTTCTTCCTTTCAAGTCATAAAATATTTGAATCCTCCTTTCTAAGCTCCTCTTTCCCTCAACCTTTCCTTCCATGACGTCGTTCAGAAGAAAGTTCCTCCTAAGGATGTGTCCGATTCAGGATCTCATTCAAAATGGTCCTCTTCTCAGGATTTGTTCATTTGCTACCCTGTCTGTCCACCTGATCGTCCCAAGTCTCAAGATCTGTCGATCCACTCGAAAATAAAACATGTCGGTAATCAACTATTTCTAGTATTTTTTTTACAAAACGTCATGGGCTACTGAGTTTCTGCGTGAATCAAGCTTTTGTCTCGTGTGGTCTGGTTTGTCAAAAGGCAGAGGATCGAATCCCGGCCGCGTCTACTGAATCTCTCCCACCTCTATCCCTAGAACACTCCGATTGGCCTCCCCACTACGTCAAATTTAAAATGTAGATATATCACAGTTTTGCACCCAAGTATTGCGTTTTGTGCTCCAACCCCAGATACGGTACGAGCGTTTTTGTCTTTTGGGAGGGTAAGTTAAGTGTAGCTCCCCCCTTCACTCAATTAAAATATTGGTTTTATTTAATGCCAATTTAAACGTCTTGTTTTGCAAGAAAAAAAATTTAGTATTAAAAAAAGTTGGGGAGCCCAAGTTGATAATATCTCTCAACCTACCTAATCATTTTGTTCTATGACAACATGAATGTATTGTCCATCTTCTTTTAACTCTACCTTGTTAATACGTGTAACTATGTGTGTAGACGTGTCAATTAAAATCTATAGTATTAAACAGTCTGTGGTAACTTTTATCTTTAGTTAAATATTTATTTTACGTCTTTTAAACGATTTAGAAGGTGCAGACAGATAAGATTGAGCTGACAAAACAAGTTAATAAACTTTGTGATATGTGGGAGTCGAACTATCTTAGGTCAATGTGTATCTATTTGATCTTCGTTTCGTTCTACCGCGATAAGAGCCAGACTCTCACCCCGGGATATTATTTACAAGATTACGATCGAAACAGAAAACGTTTCCTGCAGTGAAATTGAAACTAGTTTACATTATTTTTCATTTAAAAAAATAATTACTCTTTGAACTAGTTTTTTTAAATATTATAAAACGGTTTTACTGTTTTCTAAAGAAGAAGAAAACACCCTCACCATTATGCGAAGTTTGTTCTATCTGTATTATCTACCTTGGTGTGATCCATGTAATGAGACGGGCTCTTAAGGTGCAGGGAACGCAAGTTAAGGACAGTGTTTTTACAGTTTTGGTCCAAATTAATAAAATATTGATTTAGCTGAAAGATAAAGTTTAATTTCCTGTTTAATTATCTGTCATGAGTATAACGGCGTTAGATGACAAACTTGTTTAAATGAAGAGAAAAAAGTTGTCATTAAAATCCAGGACACCCTTGACAGATATTCAACAACTGTTAAGGTCACATATAAAGAAAACTAAACTCTATGTTTCTACTGGATGATTATTTGAATTATTTTGATCAAAAAATGTTCTTCTATAAAAACTGCAAGAAGACACCGACCTTTTCTCGCGTCACCTACATCCACCTATATCCACCTACATCCACCTATATCCACCTACATCCACCTATATCCACCTACATCCACCTACATCCACCTATATCCTCACCTCAATAAAAATATCTCCATGCATCACAAACAAACCAAACGAATCCCTTGCAAAGTTTCGTTCGATAGTTAGTCTAAAATTTTGCAACAAAAATGTTTTTGGACTTTGTTTTTTAAATTGGAGTTGTAGTATCCTTTAAATAAGCTATCAAACAATCGACTCTTAGAAGGTTACCTTTATTCCAGAAATAATACGGCAAACTCGAGCTAGAAGAAGCAGACAGTGCTAAATATTTATGCTCATTATAAACCCACTTTGTTTCTGGCATTTAGGAATTTCTGCTCCAATAATCGAGCGTCTTTAAAAAGATTATGATGAAACTATTTTGATGAACTACATAAATTTATAACGTAATGACGTCAGTCCGTAGTTTTTCCTCATGAGGCCGAGTCCGACACTATCCCAGGCCCCCTGATTAACATAAAAATCTGAAAGCGCCGGGGATAGAGCCTTGGACCTCTGGATACGAAGCCAGGATCTCTGATCTCTTGACCACTGGGGAGGGGGGGTCCGAAAATTTATAAATCAAATAAAAAATATTTCTACGAAGCCTATTATTAATGACTTTCAATCAGTGTTTGCAATTTAATGACGCTACCTACCTCATACCTGTGACGTAGCAGAAAGTCAAGATAATATTTCACATGTTAATGCATTTATGATATACAATAGTCGACGAGTTTTAAAGATTTACAATTGAAACAAGAGCCATGATTTCTTAAATAATTGTAAAAATAGCCCTACATTGTTATAAAATTAATATTTCGATCTCGAAGTAGTTATTTTGAAAACTTTTGTTTAAGTCTTCACGTCAGTCTATTTGGTTTATTCACATAGATGGCCAGTAGGAGTCTTACGTCCAGGATGTAGAATTAAAAAAAGTCCATGGAAGCTTAGGATATGTCTAGTTATAACAGGAAACAAAAAAACTTATTTTTTAAATCAATGTCACTAAGGAGCAAATACAAGAGTCAGTGTTTATACTCGTCAATGGAAGAGGGGAAGTGTAAGCAGGTAAACTAGAGACCTCACAGTATGAACTGCTAATTTTCTTTTCTCTCTTTTTTTATTTCGTAGATTGGTGGATGTTTAAATGTGATAGCGTCAATACGATTCGCCAAATAGTTTAGAATTCACTAAGTTGGCAACGCTGTTAAAAAAACTGTTAGGTTTTCCAAAATATTTTTTTTATAAAAATGTTTTGGTACAATATGTTGTTTTTTCTTGTAGCCGTCACTTCTGACAGCCAAAATGGAAGGGGGAATATCTTCTCACTTCAGGTTGTATCTCACGGAGATAAGCACATTCGTGTTGTAATATTGAATAAGATGGAGGGCGAGGTTGACAGATAAAAGCTAAATAAGCTTCTCAAGCTGGAGATAGCTCCAGTAAAACATGACAGATCCAGGAAATACACACAAACAGTCACAGCGAGGCTTATCAACGGTGTAGCTAGTCTTGTTAGTTTACACGGTGTATTCACGCCGGTATTTACCTCCAAGCAGTTTACTGTAAAGAAGAGAAGGGGAACGTATTTTGACCTGATAGGTACTTCTAATATTACCTTACTCTTGTAAGAAATGTTATGTCTCCACTCGCTACACATGCAAACCTTACGAAATAAATTATAGCTAAGTAGGGTTTGGTTAGGGAAGAACCACTACCTGACAAGTTACTAAAGTTACTAAAACTACTTTGATATATGTGTGTACATTGATTGATCTTATATTTCCTGGTTTGATTCTAGACATGGCCAAATTGTATTTATTATTATTATTTACTAGGGTTTTTGATCCGACTGATTATATCAACACACGAGAATGTCTATGAACGAGCACGAAAGAGCCTACCAATTTTACCGGGAAGTTATTTGCACATACCTTCCAGGGTTCTATTACATGCCACAATCGACGTCTTTACTTCTCCCATACGAAGGAAATTGTGTTATGGGTTTTTATCGCTCGATAAAAATCCGTCAACCTCAGCTGAGTTTGAACCCACGGACATCGGGTACTGAGGCAAGCACTTTACCCCAAGACCACCGGAGTCGACGAAAATGGTAACATTGGTGAAACAGGGGTTTCTCCTTTCCTAGTGATACATTGCTGGCTGGGGGCTAGGTGTTGTGTATGTTGTAAGTTAGTAACCAAGTCGTGTGCCGTTATAATCATCCGGTTCAGAAAGTACATTTTAATTACATAAAATAAATAAATAAATATATAATAGATGACCTAGAATTAAAACCTCGTATCTATTTGGACTCTGTATTGAGTGTGAAATCCTTGTAATCCCTGTAAGCTTTGACTCTCAGGAGATATGAAGTTTTCATCCTAGAACATCTATAGTATATATATTAATACGCCAATTTAAGTTATTTGAAACCGTCACTTTTGATAGATATTATCAATACCTATAAAATAACACAAATAATATAGTAAAATGAATTACAAATCCACCAAAAAATTAAGCTTATATTTTCTAAAAGGTCCTTCCTATTTTAATCGGACTATACCTATTCCTTATCAATCCCTTCATCAACTTGACTTCAGCAAGGTTGTAGAAAGCTAAGGTTCGATCCCTGGTGAGATCGGGTGTCTTTAGTGACGATACAACTATTTGTTTATTTCACTCTTGAGACAAATTGGTAGAACAACGTACAGTTTCTATAAACAAGAGTTTGACTCAAATTGTAGCTGGACACTGCTGACGAGGACCTAGGGGGGGTTTAGAATCAGTGTACCCTTTTGTACCGAGGATGGTTTCCCACTCTCCTCCCTACACAAATACGGGTACATTTCCTCAACAATCTACCTTCATCATTGGTGTAACGGGTAACAAATATATATATATCTCTCTCTTTACTCAGCCAATTGGACAAGTCGGGGTTTAAATAATAAATACTCCCCCCGCGTCATACTACCCGTTCGAGCTATGCGCATATTCAAGGACGGAATGGGGGGAGGGGGGGGTGTAGAATTTAAAGGGAATGCATTTGCCTGGAGAGAGAGTGGGAAACTATTTTGTAGGGGAAAACACTCATGTGGGCCCACCCAGCCGGGATTCGAAGTCCGACCTTCACTACACCGGTAAACCAGACTAAATGAATGACTATGAGGTTTAGTCCGCGTGTCCGCCGTCTCATGAACTCTACCAGTGAACACGGGAACTAACCCGCCAGCATCGGTTGATCGGATGGTCTATCTAAGCTCTCCAGGGCGTCACTTTCTCGCAGTAGACTGGACTCCCCACGATGGGGAGATCGGGGTTCTATTCCCCTTTCGGGTGTTCTGGGGTTGGGTTTTCCAAAAATAGTCACGAAAATTCGAGTACACTTCCTCTGAATTCAACCTTCATCATACCCACTTCAGTGGCCGCATGGTCTAACGCACTACTCTCGTGAGTCGGAGGACGGGAGGACCCAACAACACATCCTACATGCAGGACAACAGGAAGAAGAACTTGAAACTACAGATTAGCCTGGTCAAGTCACCAACTCCCGAGCAGCAAGAGGAGACGTCACAAGCCGTGGAACCCTCATCCGAACCAGACTCCATCGCTTACTCGCTATCGGAACTAGAATCACTACCATCGGAGAGAACCCCGGTAAAATCAGACAGCGAAGCAAGGGGTAGCTTCGCGTCACCAGAACTTCTGGCCCAACCAGATTTCGGGTACATTACAAGATTAGCGACTCAGGCACCTCGGACAATATACAAACACCGGCACCCAAGGGAGATGTCGAATCCAGACTTTGCAGCGGAATTTCGCAACCTACAAAACACAGTCGCATCGATGGAGGAACGTTTCCGGAACATTGCAGACCGGTTTGGACAAGCGAGTCAGGATGCTCCGACCCAAGGTGCTGGGGGACAGAATCCTTCTACGGCAGCTATCCCCGGGACCTCATATGCCGAGACGCCACCACCGGCAGAAGCTTGGGCGTCGCTGGGAACCGTAGCCACGCCACAACTTGCAGTCACGGACGGGCAAGCATTAAGACTAGCCCTAGCACTGAAAGCCAAGCTTCTAGAACTTCAACCAGGGCGAGACGCCCACGAAGCCAGATTCCTGACAGGACTGATGGAACATTACCCGACCATGCCGCCAGCAGCCAAACAGAAGCTTCTTCATAGACTGAACATGATTTACATCGCAGTCACCAAGAACTGGACAGAGGCCATCGCAGCATCGGGGGACGGTGGATCCCCAGCGATCTATCCACCGAACTACCAACCACCAGTCGCCCCAACGTTCGTCTACAGGGACAGGCCTCAGCCCCGGGCTCCCCGAGGCAGAGGACAACGAAGAGCCAAGTAACGCAGTTCTGGACTCGTCTACACTTAGAACTCCGGGTCCCTTGGGTTCTACGAGGACGGGATCATCCGTCAACGAGACGCCAGATCAAGACTTTAGGTTTAGAAAACTTGTATCTGTAATATTTGTATGCTCTTTATAATAAAGTAATGGGCCACTTGAAGCCCGGGCAACCTTCTAGTTCGAGTTCTAAGTGTAGACGAGTCCAGAACTGCGTTACTTGGCTCTTCGTTGTCCTCTGCCTCGGGGAGCCCGGGGCTGAGGCCTGTCCCTGTAGACGAACGTTGGGGCGACTGGTGGTTGGTAGTTCGGTGGATAGATCGCTGGGGATCCACCGTCCCCCGATGCTGCGATGGCCTCTGTCCAGTTCTTGGTGACTGCGATGTAAATCATGTTCAGTCTATGAAGAAGCTTCTGTTTGGCTGCTGGCGGCATGGTCGGGTAATGTTCCATCAGTCCTGTCAGGAATCTGGCTTCGTGGGCGTCTCGCCCTGGTTGAAGTTCTAGAAGCTTGGCTTTCAGTGCTAGGGCTAGTCTTAATGCTTGCCCGTCCGTGACTGCAAGTTGTGGCGTGGCTACGGTTCCCAGCGACGCCCAAGCTTCTGCCGGTGGTGGCGTCTCGGCATATGAGGTCCCGGGGATGGCTGCCATAGAAGGATTCGGGTACACGTCCTCCAAATTCAACCTTCTTAACCTCTTTACACATTACATATAGGTATAAACCGACTTTGTGCTAAAAAACAGCGATATGTAAATTACCTTCCATGGCTGCCGGTTCGATGTCGAAGCGTTCGCCATCAATAATTCAAGCGTGCTATCCACCAGAGCTAAAAGTTAGAAACAAAGCTTCACTCCCCGATCACACACGCAACCCGCTCCCCTTCCAGGTAAGTTAGCACTAGGTAAACACGACGAGATGATTACCATCATATAGGCGGGGTTGATGTAGTGCGGGTGTGTCTAACTCGTTTGTTCATAGGGGCACATCGAAAGTTGAACATAATGAGAAGACCACATTTCTAAATAAATAATTGAAAAAATCAATATTTTCACAAACGAATGTAAAAAAAAAGGTACTGTGCACCGCATAGACTTTATCCCTCTTTATATTAAAATGTACATTTACTAAAAACTAATAGGATATGTAAAACGAAATAGTAAGTCCATACATTATTGTAAAAACACTTAATCAAAAAGCATAAATGAAATAATACACACTGTTAGTTTCTTTATGGCATTAGGCAACTAGGAACACTGTTACAGAGAAATTGAGAAAAGAGAAATATATTTGCCTACCAAAGAGCATTAAAATCAAATTCATTTTCAAAGACCTCAATTAAAAAGGATATATTTGCTTAGAGCTAAGAAATTATTGTTTTTTTAGAAACATATTTCAAATAACTTTTTTTTTATATTTAATAGTAGTAAGACATTTACCTTTGAATTATTCTAATATTATTTTCCAATGTAAGTATAGTTACAGAATTTAACTACACGGTATTGTCTGTGTCTCTGAGTATTTCCCCGGTTCGTTTAACCGTGTTAGTATTTATCATTCGGGATCAATAAGTGCGTTCCTGTGTCACACCACTTACCTGCCCCCTAATTAGTGGCACTTACAACAGTCTCCAGGATGTTGCAACACGATACTCGGTCGTCAGTCCTCACTCAAACAAACTTATCCAAACAACATTGTTGTTGTTGTTGTTGTTTCAATGTTGTACGCACGAACCTGTATGGAGCTACATGGACTTGAAGCGCATGTATAGGCCACTATTAAAAGAGCTATTTGTATAATGTCATGCGCGCTACAGTGGGATTAAGTTTGTTTTTACTGCATTTAAACAATTAAGTTCCATATAATCTACTAAGGGTTGGGGCCTGTTCTCCAACGGTCGCCATTTCAGATTTCGCGCAAAGTTTGTTCCCTTATTTTTATTCCCTTTATTTTTATATTTTTGATATCAAAAGAAAGGGTGGTTTGTGTATATTTATAGAGCTCTGTCAGGTTATCGAAATACGTTGCATCCACCATCTTAGATTATTTAAGTCTCGGATGTTTCTAATAAAGAAGGCAAGCTCTCCATAACGTCCATTTTAAATTTCAGCTCTCTAGAGCAGTGGCATGCAACATTGGGTACGGTACCCCCGGGAGTATGCTAATAGATCTTAGGGGGGACGTAAAATTAAACATATCTATTTCAAAATTATAGTTGATTATTTATTTTAATACATTATTTTTATATAATCTATTATATTTATATGTAGATTATAGAATATGTTTAACTTGCTTCATACATAAACAACTTTGGCGGTACAAAGTTTAAGATAAATTATAATTTGGGGGTAAGCGAACAAAATATGTTGAATACCAGCGATAGAAGGTATCGGGAAATGGGAGAAAAATCCCTGGTAGGGCATGCACCACATGGGTTATTTTTCTCTCGATATTTGCATTTTCCGACTTTGTATAGTTATTATTTTGACTAAAAACAAACGGGATAATAGTTTTCTTGGCACAACGTACTATGCGCCCAAATTATCCCTATATTAACAATAATGGGGTAGTTATGGGGAGGATACAATTTAAAGGAAATGTACCCGCATGTACGTATGGAGATAAAGTGAAAAACTATATATTTTTTATTACTTCCGCATTGTTACGATTTATAAAAAGTGATTAGTTTTCACAAGGGTCCTTCAAGTACAAATCTTATCATATTAATTAAAAATATTAATATTTCTAGTTTATAAAAATTATTTTAAATAATTATATTAGTAAAAAGAGGACTTGTAAGGGGGAAAAAATTACTAAAAAATTTGTAATTTTAATACAAAATAACATAAAACAAAAATTCACTGTCATAATAAAAGTAAAAAAAAAATCTGTTGATAGATTATTTTCGATGCAAATGTGGTGGATCGCCGCCCTAATCACTTGTAAACATGGTTTAAAGGTCGACATCTACCACTGTTAAAAATCCAAACATTCACATATTTTGGTTTATCACTAGGATCTAAATTCCCCGGAAACGAAAGGTAGCTCACATAGTAGCGTATTATCCTCCTCCCCTGTCTGTTCTCCTACTGTCAGACAGCTCCATCTTGGTTTCTAGAGTTAATGTATTTCTGCTCGACTATTCCACCGAAGAAATTGGGTCACCGAGACATTGTATTACTGTTAAGCATCACAACACTCCGCGGCGTTGTGTAATGGACGATGTAACGCGTTCCACGTGAGTTGACGGGAAGCTGAATCAAGTTCCCCAAATTTGTGTCGAGACACAACCGTTACACTGGTCAGTGGTCACCGAGGTCTACATGCCCTCATATATTATACTAGCAGCTGGGCCTATCTTCTACAGGCGCAATTTAGGATTTAGCGCAGTGTATGTTCCTTGTTGGTTTTTTATAGCAGGAGGAAGCGCTCTGCCAGTTTATCATGACGTATGGAAAAAAAACACTTAATTTGTATTTTCCGTCCATCCTCTTGTATTTTTCAAGTTTGAGATTTTTCTCATAAAATGGTACCTATGCTACATTGCCTCCATACCAAATTTCGGCTTTCTAGGTCTCAATTTGTACGTTGCGTCCGCCATCTTGGATTTTTCTAATAAAGATGGTATGCTCCATTTCATCCATAACAAAGTATGCATGTATCGGAAATTCATTAATTTTAATTTATTTCACTCCTCCCACGGCCACATATTCCTAAACCCGCGTCGGTTGTCACGTGATCTAAGACTTAGACTTAGACGATGAACTGGATTGCCGATTACAGGGAGGTAAGGGTTCGAATTCCCATCGGGTACAACTAAGGTATTTTCCTCTCCTAAATAATTTCATCTCTTTCTATATGCAAATGTGGGTACATTTCCTCTTCCACTTAGATAATTTCTATTTTTATAGGCTGTAAGTGTATGTATGTGGAGAGTCTGAACGGGTATTAACACGTGATGTACAATTTATTTTAAAGTCTTGTCCCTCCCCTTCCCATAATCCTGGATAGGACTGGTCACGAGAGAGGTAGGATCAATGAATCACTAATTGTTTTTAATTAGCTGGTGACTTCTATAATAACAGTCGTCAACCGAGAAGAGAAGAAAACATAAAGTGACCTTCAAAACTTTCCTACACAATGTATCTGATTAAGTTCTCTTAGTAATTAGTTGAAAATGTATTGTAGGTATTATAATTATAATAATATACCCCGATTTTAATAGGACGCCCGTTATGTGACAGAAAAGTTACTTAATCTACTTTTACGTATTCATACGCCAAGTCATGTGATTTGCAGCTGTCATTGTTAATATATAGGCCTGTTATCAATGCCTATAAAATAACAATAATAATAATATAGTAAAATATTATTAATGTTGACCACAAAAAAAATCAGTATTTTCTAAAAGGGGCGCTTCCTATGAAAATCTGGGCGTAGTTTTAAATATATTTCGTAAATTATTATGCGCTTCACGTTTTACCAGCCGTCAGAGCTTCAAGCATTTTTTTTTTACTTTAAAGCGGTAGGGAGGAAGAAGTCAAAATCTGGAGGAAATGTATCCTCGTTCTGCGTGTAGGTAGGGTTGGAAATCATTTAGACGGGGAACATCCTTGTACATCCGACCGATAATATAGTCCCAACCTTTCTTTTACCGGTAAGATAAGACCAGATGAGCCTGACAATTTGTCCGCGTGACCACAGTTGCGGGTGTATTTTGTACTTATTTTGTTACATTGATGAACTTAAAAAATAGAACTAGCTGATCTGTCTAAAGCCCAGCCTTTACAATAATATAATTTTAGAAAATATAAATACACAGTGGAAACTCGTTTATCCGGCCCTAATTGATTCGGATTCAAATTTTTACATTTTTTTGTAACAAATCTTTAAGAGACGAATAATTATTGCTATACTCCATTCACGGTAGGAATTACTCTCTGAAAGGTCTTTTTTCCTACCAATATCCTACTATATAATAGCTTTCTGGTAGGGAAAAAGACCTTTCAGAAAACAATTCCTACGCTGAACAGACTTTATGCTTATTTTGAACGCCAGTCGGGAACTACGCCCGGCTGAACTTATGGCGATGGACCGTTTGCGTGAACGCGTAGCTCATAAACGCCATTAAAAATTGGCACAGCAAAAACTTGCTCGTTATTTAATGAGCGAAAAGTGGTTGTAATATGTTTCAGGTGTTTTATAACCTCTTACTATGAAGAGTCTATTAATGATGAGTTGTAGTAATAAATATGGTTTTTTCCTATAATTTCCAGATTTTCGTTAATCCAGCCAACACCCGGTTCCTGTTAGACCGGATAGATGCGGTTCCATTGTATTTGTGGAGGTAGGGAAGTCAACATTGATAATATTTTACTATTTTTATTAATGTAATTTTATAGGTAGTGATAATATCTATCGAAAGTGGCATGTGCATATCACACGACTTGACGTATGAGTACGTAAAAGTAGACCTAGCGAGGTTTGTTGCTGTCGGATAAGAACCTTACTATGAAAACTGTAGGACTGTAAAGAGCAGTGTGTGCATTTTTATCGGGGTATTTAACGTGCACTTTCTAAAAAAAAATTACAAACGTTTCTATTCACCTTTCCTGTACCTTCTTCCAAATATAATACAGTTACCTCAGTAAGCGAAAAGCAGTTTTCCTTTATATATATATATAAAGGAATATATATATATATACACACACACACATTCACATGTCCTTTTCCTGTTTTTGTTTTTTGTGTTATTCCTTTTACATGTTCCTATCTAAGTGTCATATCATTATTTACAAATTTCCTTTTTCTTCCCTTTTTTTTTGGTTTCCTCTTTTAGGAAGTTGCGTTACGCGTTTCACTCTCCTCCCTGACGAGTTCCGATAGAATGAAACCTAGGTCGGGGGAATGTGCGGTGATGATAGATTTTCTTCAAGAGGTAGAAAGCCAAATTGTGTTAGATCCTTTTATATGTTTCTATCTACCTTTCCTGTACCTTCTTCCAA
Source organism: Timema bartmani (assembly GCA_902151455.1). Classification (NCBI taxonomy): domain Eukaryota; kingdom Metazoa; phylum Arthropoda; class Insecta; order Phasmatodea; family Timematidae; genus Timema; species Timema bartmani. The sequence continues at coordinate 131,854 of CABFWB010000348.1, read as the reverse complement.
AATAGAGTATAATAAAACTAACTAGAGGATAAGACACCTAACACAGCACTGTTCTGTCTGGACGGACCTTTTATAAAATACTAGGGGTGTGGGCAAATCCCCATTTTCAATTCTAAGCGAACTAGAATCGAATGTATGAAATATTATCGAAGCCAAATTGAAGTTCAAATATTTTTTGTTAGTTGTTCAGTTGTCCTACGATTTAAAAAATAGTATATTCTTGTTATTTATATATAACTTAATGCATTAGAATTACTTGTTATTGTTTTATTCTAATATTTCGTTTTAGTATGATAAATTGATTTACTATCAAAACTTGCAATTCGAATATTTCATTTTTTCTCCCCATACAAATATTAATTTGTAATGTATACATCAATCAGAATGTGATTAATTTACTCTAAATTGAGTATTTTAGCCGTCAAGATTTTATAGACGAAGTTTCGTAACTTTCTAAGCCGGGATTTTTCTCGAAGGGAAATTGAAACAGATATTTTGTTTCAAAGCCACGTTGAGATTTGGAAGCTTCACGCACTCCAATAAAATACATAAAATATTATTTTGCAGTCAACGCTACTATATTATTAGTGTCATTTTTATAGAGACTGATACTATTTAGCAAAAGGGACAAATGAATATCAAACAAATTGACAAATTAAAAGAAGTTTTAGAAATGTTCTAATTGTCAGATACGGTACTTCCTACCAAATCTCTGTTAAAGATAATGCTAATCAGATAACAGGTCGAACCCAAAAAGTTCCATACGGAATCGAACCAAAGGTCCCTTAAGACTTGGCCGACCACTAACCACAGAGACCGCGGTACTTAGAAACAATAGCACAGATCGAGCACCGACAAAGCCTGTTCCCATATGGCAGAGCCTAACTGTTCACATTGCTACTGTTGGTCCGTTTCAGGCTAATGGGCTTAGGACGTGCCTCCCGGAGAGAAATCAACGTCCCAGCTCTTTCCTTCCGGGGGATCCCAAGTCACGGGGCCAAACGTCCCTAACGTTTTACAAGGCGCTAGGATAGAGAGTCCTAACAACATTTTCTAAACTCCAGGCCAGGAACCAAGGGGGTTTATACCGTTACTGGATGTAGCTGTCCTACAGACAGGAGAGGAAGGGTTTTCTGGTTCAATCGTGGTCTTGTATCTAATATCCCGGTTAATCGGTTGTGAAATGGGCTCTATGACGATTAACCCAGGGGCTTAGTGATGGCGAGAGGAAAGGGATGTTTTACTAGAGGATGATGTAAGGATTTCCTTTAGACCCGCACAGTTTTGTACATACCCATTATACAACATGTAGGATTGTCTTATCTCCTTGTCCTGCCGTCTAGGAGGAGGGGCTCACATCAAGTGGTTGGCGTGGAGAAGAAACACTCCGAAAGAGAGAACCAAGGTTTGGTATAAAGGAATTATGGGTAGAGAACGTTTACCCTTTCTTTTGAGAAACTATATTTTTACCCCCCAAAAAAAGTATTACTTGGCGGAGTTATTAATTTCCTAAGACACAAAAAACGTCAGCGATTAAAATATTTTGATTGATGAGAATAATGTGTACCTATCTAAATGTATTATTAATCCACCCAAAATGTAATTGTAATTGTAATTTAATTTTAATAGACTTTGAAGGTTCGGTTAAGCTTTGAATGTTAATTTATTATAAACACATTGAGTTTGCTACGGATAAAAGCGAGATGATCAAGGCGTGGTTGCTGTAGACTTTTGAGTCTCGCGATAACTTTTGAAATAGCTGAGTCGAGTAAATATTTTCTAAATTATTAATTAGTCTTTAGTAAAAAATTGTTTTTACCTTTTTAAAACAAAAGAAAGCGTGAACGTTCCTAACCCGGCATTTTTAAAGAGGTTAGTCTACACTGCGCTGTCTTTGATATATAAATGTGGGAACTATAAATACTAGGGTAAGCCTAATATTTTAAGTTAAAATTATGTGTTTTTATTTTTAGCATTGCGTCTTACTACCCGTTTGAGTCATAAGCATTAAAAAGATGTTAGCCACTAAATTAAATACATATTAACTTCTTAAGGCGGATTGTCCCTTTTCATTTGGCGTGGAAATGCAGAGCCATGGGAACAAACGATTATATTCAAGAATTTCTTATTGTTTTGTAATTTTCTTTTTGGAAACGGTTTGTTCAAGAATAGAAGCATGTTAATTAAGTTATAATTTTTATGCACACACCTCTATAATTTTAAGTGATCAAATATCGATAAAATTGACATTTTCAATAGAAAACTGCCGGCTTCATTAACAAAAAATAAGAACACGTAACAATTAATACACATCGATAAATTATCTTAGAAGGGGTGATGAAATTATTAACATAAAAATTTCTCTCTATCTCGAGAAAACTGATATTTCCAAACGTATGATTTTTTCCCGCAAGACCTGTCCGGTTGCTAGCGCCAGCTACGGTTTCCATAGTCCATCTGTTCTTGTTGGCGCGGAAGGATACTTTGGTCGGTTGTGAAGCCACGCCACGCCTTTCACCCACCATCCCACAAAATAGGCTAGGTTTTAGACCTGCACTCGACAGGGCCAAGGGCCTTAACATATTTCTATCTTTCATTTGAAGCATTTCTAGACCTTAGACACTTTTTTTTAGAGCTACAGAAAGTCAGATATATAGCAGCACATTTATCTTTGTTGTAGTTGGATCGCAGGTTAAATTATCCAGTGGTTCAAACTCCTCCTCAGACCTCAATAGCCGCGGTGGCTCAGTGGATACTCTCGCGGTAGACTAGACTGTAAATGACTGGTATATTGAGGTTCGAATCTCGTTGGGATGTACCGAGGCTTTTTCAAAAATGGTTTTGCACTCTCCCTCCACGCAAATGTGGGTACACTTACTCTAAATATAGCCTTCCTAATCCCTAAAACCATTGGCGTGGTTAGTATAAAGGCGTAATTTTTGAACGGGTTATGAGGTGAGGTGCTAAATAAAAGTTTAAAAAAATAAATTATTCCTCAATTATTCCTTACGAGTCATCTAAAGTAGCATCTAAAACTCTGATAATGTTAAATATATATTGTTTAAATTGCAATACGGGTGGGGGGGAATGATAAAAAAATCTTGATATCTTCTGTTGGGGTACTTTTTTTAATCACAGCGTCTTCCTACCGGTTTAGCTATAATAATAACTACTCTAAGGAGGAAGGGATGAGAAAGGAAGAATTTTAGAGGTAATCTACCCACATGTGCGTGGAAGGAGAGTGGGAAACCATTTAGGGAAAATCAACATCAGAAGACCCGAACAGATTCGAACCCCGATCTCCCCATCATCAGCAGGCCAGTATCTAACACGAGTTCAACAAGTACAGGGTGGTCCCTGCACTAGCTCTGTTCCGAGATGCAAAACTAAGTTTTATTTAAAATCTTTCACTGCCTCATCTACCTTAGCCTGGAACAAGTCACCTGTAGACTTCACAGATGTGAGTGGGCAAACCCACCAATCACTATATATATATATATATATATATATATCTAGCGTGTGAGCTGCGGCACAATCCGTGTGTTTGGTGTAAGAATGTTTACTAATTGTAATTTATCTTACCTCTCTGTTTCCACTACCGATCTAGAGATACTTTGTTCAAGTTGATTACTGGTTCTGTACGTGTTTATCTCATTGCAATGTTTTATGTTCAAGTACATGTGTTTTCCTCAAATATTTGTCTCCTGTGTTTTATCTAATGATAATTATTGATAAATGCAGTGTAATGTTAACTTAAGACATGGTTGAATGTAAGATAAGGCGTATGCCTTAGTTTCGCCATGTAAATAAAGACAATAATAATAATAGTGACAGCGGGCTGTTTTGTTGGGGTACGAAACCACGACCCACCGAGAGGAGAGCCTCCCTGCTCTCTTCCCTCCAACACAAAAAAAAATCTAGGTACGCCACTGGGTGAACGATAGGACTATTTAAAACTGTTTCTAAGGGGAGGATAAGGCTGAATGAGGAAATAAGCCAACAATGCATTGAGACAGTTTGAGGAGGGTCACCAGTGTGTATCCAGGCTTTCATTACGCCTTAGACCACGTGACCACAGGTGCAGGCCTCTTCTTGTCTAAAAATTATTAGATGCGCACTTTTTAGATATAGAAAAAAGATTATTTTTTTTCAACCAAGTTTTACGCACGATTCCCCTTAAGTTATTCTAGTTTCTACAGCGCTGCCCGAGACAAATGTAGTAGCTTTCTTGACCTTCTAAAATTTGTATTTGTGTTATTGTGGATGGATTGTGATATGAGGATTTAAAAAAATAATCCTATCAGATTTAAAAGATGTATAAAACAACCTTTAATTTAATTTAATTTAGAATAATAATTTGTTTTTGGGTTACTGTGTTATATTGTTTATTGGTGTCATAAATAGCACAAGACAACTTAGCTAAGTCGGTAGCGTGTCTGACTTATGAGCTAAGTAGGAGTCCTGGGCTCGATTCTCTTGCATGGCCGAAACATTTATCATGGGTGAGATATGGATTTCCTCTTTTAAAAGTGCCGGTGTTGGGTTTGTTCTAGATATTTTATAGGCCGTGTGCTAATATTATCAACGGGTTCAGAAATTACACGTTTAATACCTCAAATTAAATAATAATTAAGGCTAAACTTAATAAAACCACATTTAATTAATTTATAAATTTAACTGAATGCATTCGGATGTTATTAAAAATTATTTTGACAAAAAAGTGGTTTTATATTTTCTAGGGGAAACAAATCATAATTGAAGAAAATCTAATCATCTCATGGAGGGAAAGTTTCTCGTGTTTAATTTGTTCTGATAGCCAAATAATTTAAATAGGCTGATATATTATTATAAACCTGTAATTTATTTGATATAAATTTGCTAATTTGGTTGTGCTGACTCTTTTAAGAAAAAAATTTCTAATATTTTACCCTCCGTCCCAAATTAGAGGATTCTAGTAGAACTTTTAAGATTTTTTTTGCGGTCAATATGGCTAATATTTTACTTTTTTAAAAAATATTGTTTAGTGGGAATTCATAATGTCCATCAAAAGAGCCCGCTGCAGTTCATATGAATGTGCGTATATATAATATGAAAATAATATGAAAACTGTTTTAGTAATTTGTGTAACTGTCAAAAAAATGTCATTTCCTATCTAAATTGTACGTAGATTTTAACATTCGCGTCAAATTTATGTTAGATATTAATAAAAACCTATAGTGAAATTAATTAAAAAAAAGTAAACAATACCAACAAATTAAGTAAACTAATTACGTTTAAAAAAATTATAGAACACTTACCAGTAAGTTTGAAAAATCCAAAGTTGTTTATGCAATATTAATAAACTTCACTGTGTAACAATAGCAACATCAAAAGTTAAACATACAATGTTTGTGTCTAAAAACATTCTTAACACTTGCCGGAAAGATAACAAACTTCAAAGAAGGCTTATCACAGCAGATAAACAAAGTTTTCAAAACGAGATAACACCACCTGAGCCTAGTTACAAGACTGTCAAAACAGAAATGGTAAATTCTTCACTTAACCAGTAACACTAACAATCGACGCTCCATGACTAATCCACGCCAGCTGACTCATTTCCTATTCTTAGAATAAAAACAACATACGTCGCACACGTGAAGCGACAACAAACGAATAAGATGACGTATAAACCATCACACCTTCAATAACATGTTACCTTCCTCCTCAAGCTGTCGACTGCGACTGCGCAATGCGATGCGCACGCGTATGACGTCGGATGCAACCGTGCAGCTTGGAATTCGTAGTAGCATTGTTGGGAAGATGCGCGCGCATTCACATGCCACCCGCTTAACACGGCAGTTGATGGAATGAGACCTGAACTATGGATTTGAATTGTCTACATTTTAAAATCTTCCATCAGACGTTAATTACACCCTTTGGACTTCTTTGGTTCCAATCCCCACTATAAACAAAATGTATTATGTCCAGTGTGCACGAGCTTTTTACCCGTACAAAACTAGGAAATTACAAATAAATAATTAAAAAATAAAAAGTTTTAAATTTGAAACTAACGCAGTTCATGTTCAATACAAGCGCATGCGCAGTAGAAAGCGAGCCTATCCAAACGCCACCAATGTAACAAGTTAGTTTCTTACCATTTAAAATAAACGAGAAATCACAAAAAAATAATTGTTTCAAGGAAAATAACGATGTTAGTAGGACCCGCATCGGTGGCCACATGATCCAAGGCGTCACTCTTGTAATAGATTAGACTACTGATGACGGGAAAATTAGAGTACGAATCCCGGTCGGATACACCAAGGTAGTTTTTTCCTAACTGGCTTTCCACTTTCCCTACACGCAAATACGGGTACATTTCATCTAAAGTGAGGCTTCCTCATCTCTAGCACATTTACATTATGTGTAAATTCCATACGGGAGTAAAACGCGATGCTTAAAAAAAACACAATTTTAGCCTATATTTTGGAAAGCTAAATTATTATTTTTTTAAAGTTAATAGGTCAAGAATTTATTTTAAAATTTTTATTCATATTTTCTTAATTTAAGCAGTAAAGATGTTTAGTCAAACCTCGTACAGCTGGGAGGTCCAAGGATGTATTTGTCCCACTCATACATTCAGCAGGTCCTACCAGGACGTTCCTGGGATGTTCCAGGGATATCCAGTCTAGGATGTTCCGCTAACACAACCCAGAATACTTTCCAGGGGATTTGACTATAGTTGCTAGCTTCATAACTTTTAAAAAGTGAATTTATTTTGTAATTAAATTGTATATGATGACAAGCTACCTTTCAAGGTTAACGAATATTGGTACCTATATGATGTCTGTATGTGATCTCGTAAATATAATATTAATACTGGTATCTTTATTTGATTTGATTTTATTCAATCAAGAACCGTTTAAAAAATAATATCCTTGACAAAAATAGCAATTTTGAGTTTGGTATATTTTATCTAGCTAGCTTTCTTTTAAAGAAATTAGATTTCGCACAACTTGTTTTGGTCTATTTATTCTCTGTAGCAATTGATTTCTTCTGTGAATGTCTACTCATCTCCTTTTCCTTGGCGCGGGCGTTGAACAACGTATAACTATGTTTGCCCGCACGTTCTCTCGCACGGGCGCGAATCAAAGTTCCATTGCAATAAGTTATTAATGCCATCTATCAATGAACCACTGTACTTTTAGCCAGTCCGAATACTTCACATTGAAGCTGAAATATAGCGCTATCAGTTCAATGCTATACTCATTGATCTTTATATAACTGGATGAACCTACACATTCACATTGCCAAGGACCAAAGCGTGGCGCTCAAGTTTATTGTCTGCTACATTGTGGGGGGACACATTTTACGGTTTCTTTCAATGTTATGCAAAACTTTTACAGGTAATATAATGTACAAATACGAATAAAATATTTAACATATTTAAATATGTAGGTATCATCAATGTTGTTTACAGTCTGCTAAGACTACACTTATATTTAAAGTTGGCTAATAGCTTGTATATTGGTTTCAGGAATCATATTATATTGAAAGTTCGATAAATATAATGAGTAAGGTATCTTAAAACTTGATGACATTTGTTTGAAAGACAAACTTTGTGTAGTTGCCATACACTCAAACTATCACTCAGGCTATAGGCTTGTAGAAAGTATTATTATATTGCCTTTATTTTTAAGTTGGCTCATATCTTGTATATTGCTTTCAGAAACAATATTATGTTGAAAGTTCGATAGCTATAATGAAACAAGTTAACTAAAACTATATTACATTTGTTTGAATGACATACTTTGTGTAGAAGTCTTACGTTCAAATGATAATTTAAGGTTCTAGGCTTGTAGGCAGTACAGTATCAACTAAACCCTGATTTTAGTAATAATTCCAATCTGTAAGGCTTTATTTCGTACCAGAATACCATCACATATATATAATATTTTGGTAGGATGGACGGCCATTTAGAACGGACGTAAAAATTTCCCTCTTGAAGGTCTTTTATCCTAACTAAAGACAACTATCGGGTAGGATTCTGTTACGAGATTAAGCCTTAAAAGTCACCCTGCTTACATTCTACCAGAAGGACTACAATAAATTTAATGTTTGTTACTAACTTATATACTGGTTTCAAAAACCACATTATATTGATAGTTCAATAACTATAATAAAATAAGGTATGGTAGCTAAAAACTCAATTAAATTTGTTTTTAATGACAAAATTTGTGTAGTATTTTTACGTTCAAACGATCATTTAGGTTAAAGGTTTGTAGGAAGTATTACTATATTATAATAAATTTAAAGTTGGTTCTTAGCTGATAAATTGCTTTCAGAAATCATATTACTGTATATTGAAGTTCGATAACTGTAATGAAATAAGGTAGCTAAAAAATTGTTTACATATTTTGTTCGAATGACAAACTTTGTAAAAAAATTATGTTCAAGCGATCATTTAGGTTATAGAGTTTAAGAAAGTATTTCTATATTTTTATGCATCAACTTATTGTTAAAAAGAGTCACATGTGTCTAAACTTAGTTGTGCTCTTCAAATATTTCGTTAACACATTTATTTAATTTAACAACTCATGCATTGATGTATTTCATAAATATCCATACAAATTAGTGAACGATGTCATAATGCCCCATTGCCTTGTATGTGTGAAAGAGAGAAAGAGATACCCAAACGTTTCTTTCTCTCCTACACAATGGTATAAAGACGACCACTAGAACATTTCAGCCCCATAAAATGTCCAACCGGTTATATTATAGATATCAATGATAAAGAGTAGCAATAAATTAGAAAAATTAAATAAGTATCGAAAATATTTGTTGGATAAGAATATACCATTGATCTAATTACCATGCGTTATGCATGAAAATAAACCCAGCCCAGTGATACCCACAAACAATTTTAAATAAAGTATTGTTTTATAAAAACGAAACATATACCATTCGGTACAAAATTAATGATACCAACACCTACTAGTATTAAATTAGTATTTTAAACTACTTTCTCGTCTTCTTTGAACATACATTATGCCTATTATTAATTAACACTAGCGATAAATTAAATTTTGGATGGTAAAATTCTTGATTGTCACTTTTATCTTTCTGTTATAGACAAACCTTGATACATAAGTCTCTAACTACAGCTTACACGTTTTATTCCGATAGATTTTCATAATCTGTGATATTTCATTGGTATTTACTATTTGATTTTGATCTGTGAAACTAACAATTGCTGAAAAGGGTAAATAAGGTTAGGTAAGGATGATACAAGTTTGCTATTTCACTAAAGCTGATTAGTACGCTTTGGGTGAACGTCAGAAACATATTTTATTTGTTACAAAATACTGAAGTCAATTATTTATTATTAAACCCGCCTCGGTGGCGTAATTAGCTAACGCGTCAATTGTGTTGAGCTAGACCGCCGAGGACGGGAAGATCTAGGTTTTAATCTCGGTCAGGTGAACTAGGGGAGTTTCCTAAATGGTTTTCTACTCTCTCTGCACAAAAATGCAGGCTTATTTCCTTTAAATTCGACCTTCCTAATTCATTAGTGTAATTAGTACTTAAGCGTATAACCCGAACAGGTAGTAAGAAGCGGTGTTAAAATTAAATTAAATTATTATTAAATATTTGACAAACCATAAAGACGTACATACCTTTACTAAGGTTGTTTTTTAATATAATAGAGCTAAAAATGTCCCTACTCACCTGGTCGTACGTCACAGGATAAAGCCCCATCTTCAGAGCTTCATATCCTTATAGTCCATATTTAAAACATGGCTAGTTTAACTTTATGAAAATGCCATTGGTGCTTTCATTCCGATGCGCGCGCACCCTTACTTTGCTGTGATTGGTATTCCTTAGCAGTCTGTATCGACTTGTCAATAGTCCTTAGAAAGTAAAGTTTTGTCACCGCGTCTTAGGCCTACTACCCGTTTGGGTTATACGTATATGCACTAATTACCATAATGGCTTTAGGCATTAGGAAGGTTATATTTAGGAAGTGTACCCGCATTTGCGTGGAGGGAGGGTGAAAAACCACCCTCGGTACCTACATCCGTCCGAGATTTGAACCTTGATCTTCCCGTGATCAGCAGTCTAGCCTACTACAAGAGTAGCATGTTAGACCACGCGACCTCTGAAGCGGGTAAGTTAAAGTTGAGTCAACTTCGAAGTGATAAGGACTAAGAAATTAAGGATCATCACTTTGTTGACAGCTGCAATCTGTTAGTGTGGAGTCGAACTCTTACGGAGTAATACACACCTTATGGGTAGAGAGTCAGTAGATGGAGCTTAACTCTCGTAGTACCCATACACATAAACCTAACAATATATATTTGTAAACTAATTTAGGCTAGGTCTATATATTTGAGTGTTTTTTGTAGCAAACCCAATTCTTGAATATGTATAGTTAATATCCTATAAACTTATCTAAATAACTTATATCTTATATAAAAAGGGACTCCGACACGGTACTATGTTTAAAATACTTTATAGACCTAAGATGGGTAAACCCAAAAGCCGCAATGTAATGCGCATTAGTTTATATGGGCAGGATGATAAGCTACCCCAACCTAACAAACCTAACCTTCCGTGTGTCAACAAATTAAAGGTTTGGTTAAGTCGGAATGGGTAATATTGTTAAATAGAACACGGTCTGATTTTCATAGGAAGCCCATTATTTGAAAACTGGAAACCCATGTTAACACAATGACGGGGAAAGAAAAACTACAATTGAATTTATATTTTTAATCTGTTTGTTAATGTTGTAAAGATAAATTATACAGGTTTGCTTTAATTTTAAAATTATAAAAATTCATATTGATTTTGTTAAAATTGGAAATTCAAATTTCTTGTTGTATATGTAGGGCCTATTGATAATATCAATATTACCACCGCGTCTTACTACCCGTTCAGGTTATACACATAAATACTAATTACGCTAGTGAGTTAGGAATTGGGTAGGTTAAATCTAGGGGAAGTGAACCCGCATTTGCATGGAGGGAAAGTGGAAAACCATCTAGGAAAAACCACTCCTAGTTCACCCAAGTGAGATTCGAATTTCGATCTCCTCGGCAGTCTAGCTCAACACGAAACTAGCATGCTAGCCAACTACGCCACCGAGGCGGGCTATTAATACAATTAAAGTTTTGATTCAATCGACGGAAAAATTTATAATATAGGGGTTGCATACTGAGAGTAAATTTATAATTATTTCTAAGAATAAGAAAAGTTATTTTTACAATACTACTATACTATGAATACTATAAATAATTTGTTTTTCCTTTAGATATTTATTTTTATCGATGGCCCAAGAAGGAAGAAGTATCCTAGCCATGATAATAAGAAACTTTGTTAATTCACTTCGACCAAGACAAATAAAAGGGGACAAGATCGGGAAAGACTATCTCGGAAACAACTATTTTGAAATTCCGCCGAATCCTCAAATAGGCAAGAGACGAACGGAGAGATGGTTCACACCCAAGGACCCGGAGAACTTTGAGCAAGAAATCCCGGCCGAGTGGGAGGCGTGGTTGCGAGGTCGGCGAAGTGATCCTCCCCTGGAAGAGGAGGTCATGAGAAACTTCGCCATCTCACAGCTTAAGAAAAAGAATGCCGCTGAAATTGAAGCCAGGGAAAAATCTAGTAACCCTAAAGACTATGAAGTGGTAGAGAAAGAGATAAAAGGAATGGAATCGTTTCCTAAATATGACGAGTATGAAGTCATGCCAGGAAAACCTAGAGTGAGAAATTCTTCGAAATAATTATGTATCGTAATATTCAAATTATGTAAATAGTATATTTTGTTTTTAACAAATAAATATTACAAAATTACATGACTAAAATAATTTAATTGTAATTACAATTTTTTAGGATTCTCTTGTTTAACACATTTTATTATTTGTTCAGGCTTTTCGCATATTCACACCTCTTGACTTGGGGTGAGTAAGGTTGAATTTAGAGGAAATGTGTCCACATTTGCGTATGACTGTGGGAAAACTTAGGGAAAACTACCCTCAGCAAATCTTACCAATATTTGAACCCCAATTTCTCCGTCATCGGTAATGCAGTCTAACGTGAGAATAATGCAGTTACCCATTTGACAACCAAAGCAGGGAATTATATTGTTAAATACCTATAAAGTAACCTAATTACTTACAGAAGTAGGTCTGACTGATTTGAGGGGATGAAGTTCGATAGTTAGTTTTACACTGGGGCAGGATTTTTCCCAATTTAGACCATTATCATTTAACTCAAATTCTGATAATTTCTTCTAAACTCCCTCTTTAATCCTTTTTCCATAGATGGGGTAGCTACTCTATGGCACTAGGAAATCAAAAGTTAATTGGCACACAAAAGTATGCCACCCATCTTGAACTAGTTTTATCCAGTTCACCTCATTACGTCCTATATTTCTCAGGTTCATTCTAATGTTATCCTTCCATCTGCGTCTAGGTCTTCCCAATGATCTCCCATTGGGTTTACCAGTCAACGTCCTGAACAAGGTTCTAGATTCTCCCATTCACACTGCATGTCCTGCCCACTATATCCCAACAAAGTCTTGTGATGAGCACAGGGTATGTAACACATCCTGATGTAACCTCCTCCACTCTCCAGTAGCATCATCCCTTCCTAAGCACCTTGTTTTTTAACACCTTAAATTTATTTTTGGGTCATGTAAGGTAAGAGACCGCGTTTCACACCCATAGAGAACCACCAGTAACATTATTGTTTTGTATGTTTAACGCAAAGTAAATAGTAGTTAACTTTTACTAAGAAATGAATTTTATTTCCGTATTTTATCTTGATATTAGAAACAATGCGTCATATTTTCTTTGTCATACTCTTCTATCTTTAAAACCTTATGTTTTCTTGAACATTATAATAGATATTTAAATTTAAATTATGACAAAATAAAAAATAAAACATTCTATTAAATAATTATTTATTAACAATTTTTTAAATATATTTATAAATACCAGTTTGTGACTAATATAGCAAATACTTGTATTAACATTACTTTAGTACTTTAGTTAAGGGATTGAAGGTAAACACTAAACTTTATTCATCTGAAAATCTTATTTTAATCTACCTTTGATTAAATTGTTAGTACACACAATTTACATTTATTTACAGTTTCAAAAATATTTGTTTGACTATATAAGTATTACACTGTGATATCACATTATTTTTAAAAATCTATTTACAGTTAGAATGTTTATTATGAAATAACTGTCGTATAAAATTTCTTCTTTTGAAAATGTAACTATGCATGTAGAAAAGTTATTTCAACAACACCGATAGTCATAAAAAATGAATACTTCAATTGACCTACATTATTTTAATTGAAATATGTTTAGGTTCTGAGATTTTGTCCACAGCTGCCGATTAGAAACTGAGGTAATATTTAAAACGCAAATCTTGTCACTTTAAATGGTTTATGCTGTGAGCATTTGTTACAACTTTTAATGTTTCACTTTATTTTCTCTGCTTGAAAAATATTTATTGTTTAACACGTTCACTATAAGAATGACCATTTCAGAAATTGTATTACATTTTATTTAAAAAAAATATTTATTGAACACACAAAAATATTATCACATTTTAACCATAAAACATTAAAATATGTATAACAAAGTTGTAACATATGTCATTGAGATATCTTGAAACACACTACATTAAATAACTAATTGATAAAAAATAATAGTAAACAAACTATTGCAATGGGCATAAAACATTGTTTTTGGGATTTTAATATAAATGAATGAAAATGGCTCGACTAGTTGCTAGGGCTATTTTTATGTTGAACATTCTTTCGACAAAGATGTTTCTAAATGCCTGTGAAATTATATTTGTTTTATATGACAATAATCAGATAATTTGTTCAATAAACTACTTTTTATCTGAGGGTTGCCAAAAAACATACAAAACTTTTATTCTGGTGGAGTTTTCATCCACAAGTCTTTTTTGTGCGTTTGTGAAAACAATATAAATTATGATAAATAAAAATTGTCTATTGATTTCGTACAGATAAACTATTTTTTTAAATATAAATTTAACACAATTTTATGGCAATCTAGATCTACTGTAAAAATGCTAAAGAGAGTAAGAATAATATTATTTTGGTACCAGGGAACTCTTGGAAAATAGTAACTTTTTTGTAGTCAAAATTAACATTGTCTTAGGAATAGTATTTGTATTATTTCATAGGTATTGATATTATTCTTAATAGCAGACAACTTCTGACCTCCAGGATTAAAAAGTTGTTCGTTATCAAGAAGTGTCAGTTATTTGGAAAAATATGAATATTTTTTAAAAATCATGGTGCTTGAACACAGTTTAATCCTTATGGACCTACTACCAGTCTGACCCGTTATTTGCATGGTTCAAAATTCTATAAAATTAGAACGTTCAACATCCAGCTCCCCACTTTTTGATAGTTCCTCACTGTACAATCCTGAACTAACTCTGGCAATCACAAACCAATCATGGCAATTAATAAAATGAAATTAATTAGATATTCGAGACTAAATCATACTTTGTTCACAAATTGTGTGAATAAACAAATTCAGCCCATTAACAATGCAATATTTACCTAAGCAGAATCATAAAATTCATTATCATCATGATCATTCAAAATCATTTCTGCCCTTTGTTTCCCAAATACCTAATGGAATTTTTTTTGTGTTTTTAGGCCTTAATATTAATTTGAAATGGTATCTTTACCTGTCTGCCGAATGTCAGTTTTTGACCACATTGGAAAATAGTTGGTTACTATTAGTTTTTGAAATTTTGAACCCACACCCTCTTTTTTCTAATTCATTCTTAAAAATGTCAAAGTTTAAAATTTATTTGGTTATTTGAAGTTGTCTCTCTACCTGTCAGCCAAATTTTAATTTTGTACTTCACCTAAAAAATAATAAAAATAAATTATAGGCCCCATTTTGAAATTTTCCCATCCTAGAATGTTTGTGGTTGTATGGGAAAACCCCGCTATCTTCTTGCCAAGCAAAATTTAAAGTTTCCAGGCCCACGGGTTGGAGAAATAGTGTTGAGTGAGTCGGTGAGTCGCAAACCTTTCTGTCTCACTCTACCCTCTAAGGGCAAAAAATTTGAAAAGCTCTAAAAAGATCTCCCCCAATTCTAGAAAGAAACCTTCATTTTAATTAACTTTTGTTTCATATATCATAAGTCTTGGTTATCTTCTACCAACAAAATAAATAAATTGTTTGGTAATATGCAAATTAATATCAAAACTTGCCTTTGAATTTTAAAATATTTTGTAAACTATGAGAACATTTAAATTATGCACCACATTAAATTAAATTAATTGTCATTATTTACTAGGGATATTTTCCTCAATATTTCCGTTTTTTATTCCGTCATGTTTTGCTAATTATCTGGGTTTTATATATTTTAAACATGCAAATGGGGTAGTTATGAGGAAGGTATAATTTATAGGAAATGCACTCATATTTGTGTGGAGGGAGAGCTGGAAAAAACACACTTGGTACATCTGGCTGGGATTTAAACTTCAACATCCTTGTCACAGGCAAACCAGACCAGATCTGATGTTTAGTTCATATGCACACTGATGTGAGTCCTAATAATTTCTCTTTTTACTTTTCTTCCACCCCTCCCCCTTTCTCCCGTTCCTCCTGCATTCTTTTTTTCCCCAGTTTTTCTCCAGTCCTTCATCGAGGGGAAAGTGTCATGGACTATCATAATATTAGTATTATGGTTTTATAAAGGCATTTAACGTAAGTGGGACTAATATTTTGGCAGAATCATGCAGTGATAGTGAACACCTAATTATCTTCAACCCGATCGAGGTTTGAACCAAAGTTCCTCTAAGGTGTTCGGGTATTTTTTTAAAGCACATTGCCTCAACAATCTTACAGCACAAGTTTGTTTTCATCATAGGAAGTTTTTGAGTAAAGTTGGTCTCCATCTTGCTGTCAGTCCTCCCCCCCTTGGGGACCACGGGACCAGTGATCTCAAGCGAGGCAGAGCCCACTCTCCTCGTGTTCAGCTGTTATTGTTATTGTTCTCAGAGTCGCTCCCCGTGTCTTCTGTTGGCGACCCTGTGTCATGACTCCTCTCTTCGATCTCACCCATCAGTGCTCGGTATTTCTTGCCTATCACCTCCCAGTCCGCCACGTTCTCGATGCGCTGGAGGTTGTTGAAACTCATCTGGGAGCCCAGAGGACTGAGGTGGACTACACCCAGAGATACAGAGTCTGAAACAACAACAACATGGTAACACTGTGTTTTAACACCAACTCTGGTTGGGCGTAGAAATAGTGTAGACATCCGACAAAAGGTCACACACCGACTGAAGGTAATCTTTTTAATTGCGAAGTCGAAGGGAAGCTTGAAATATGCAAAGGAAAGTTGAAGCTGAATTCGAAGATAAGGTTTCTGTTGCTATCACATAACACTACCTTTAATTTTAAACCATCCATTAAGTGCGTCTAGGTAAAAAGAAGGAGTAGCTGTTCTAATTAGATTTTTTTAGCATTGTGTTTTACTACCCGTTCAGGTTATATTCTCATGTACTAATTACGCTAATGGTTTTCAGGGATGAGGAAGGTTATATTAATAGGAAGTGTACCCGTATTTGTGTGGAGGGAGAGTGGAGAACTATTTTGGAAAAACAACCCTCAGTACACCCGACTGAGATTCGAACCTTGATCTCCCCTTCATCAGCAGTCTAGCCTACTCCAAGAGTAGCGAATTAGACCATGCCACCAAAGCTGTTTGATTACATGTTGAAATATGTCATATATTATAGAGATATTTCAAATTGCTTGCTTCAATGGCTAAATGGACTAGGGCGTTCCTTACATGTTAGACTGGCCTGCTAATGCTGGGGAGATTGGGGTTTGAATCCCGCTCGGGTCTACTGAGGGTGGTTTTTCCTTAATGGCTTCCCACTCTCCTATGCAAATTTGGGTAGTTAACCTCTGAAATGCTTCCTTTCTCATCTACCCCATTAGACTAACTATCATATATATGTGTGTAACCTGAACAGGTAGTGAAACGCGGTGATAAAAAATAAATAAAATCTGTTCATAATATATAAAAGTTTTCTTCTTCCTTTGAAATGTTTAAAAGTTGCAAAAGCTATGTTGGGTAGTGAAGTTGAAGCAAAGACGGTTTGGGCTTTGACTTTGACTTCTACATTTCAACGCTTCGTACACCCCTAATTATTATTGGCTGGAACTTTCCTGTCTCAAACTCTTTGAGTCTACTCTGTTTATTTTATTTTATAGATGGATGGAATCAATTTTTTCTCAAATCTGAATCTTAATTTTACTAACGAATCTCGGATCTGAATATTAGAAAACATAAGCATGACAAATTTAGTGATAAATTAAATATCTGAGATCTGGTTGTTGGGTTTGTTACATAAATATGTTGAGCTAAGCCACCATTAAGTATCATATAAACTCTAAAAAATAACTCTTGACTAAAAATTTAAAACCTATATTTTTGAATATTGAATATTAATTTTTTTATCTTTTAATATTGAATATCCTTGAGGATTCCAAGATTCGAGGGGCCCCATATCTATTTTATTTTCGTTATATAAAAACACAAGCATTGTTCATGATGATGATGATGATGATAATAAGAACACAAACATTGTTCATGATGATGATGATGATGATGATAATAAGAACACAAACATGTGCTACATTATTTTATCACTCCCCATAAGGCATACATTTAAATTTATACATTGGACATTTTAGATGGGTGTGATATATAATCCCTATCTAATAAATTACATTTAAATATTTAATTTATGTAAATTTTCTCCTGAACAAAAATATATTTTGATTTAGACTCTTATTTTGACTACTAATACGCTCATGACCTTCAAAATAAAATTTAAATATTGAGAGCTTTATTACCTTTTGGCGCAACCTGTCCCTTCTTGACTTTCTGTAACCATTTGGCACCCATCTTTGTGCGAGGACTCACTCGACTTTGTTGTATGCCCATTATCTGTACAAGACTTGGTCTCTTTCTCTTTGTCACTGTGAACCACAAATAGCAAATATATTTACTGTTATACACCGACAGAGATTTCATTAATCTCCTTTGCATAAATACAATTTATATTTAGGTATGTGCGAAGGTCACTTTCTAAATGTGAAGCGAAGCTTGAAACTTACGAAGAAGTAACATTTGTTGTTGCTATCTAGTAACACTAATTTTAATTTTTAAATGATCCATTAAGTGCCTTTAGGTAAAGAGAAAGGCCTGGAGAAAAATCAAAGCACATAAGAGGCCGTCCTTAAATTATCAAAGGTTTTTTTTGGGGGGTAGTGGGGTTTCAGTATTTTTTTTACATTTTCATACTAAGAGGGCAAGGGTACACTTACACACCATTTATATCCAAAAAGCATAAACTAAACATAGGATAGTATTTTTTATATATTATATTTATTTGAAGTATTTAACGTGTATTTTCTGAATCGACAAATTATATCAACACATGAGTTGGGGTACGAGATAGTTGAGGAAGCTGGGAGGAAATGGTATGGACACGTAATGAGGATGGAAGGGAAGAGGATTCTAAGAAGAAGAATGGATATGAAGTATGTAGGAAAGAGACAGCAAGGGAGACCAAGGAACAGATGGGAGGAACAAATAGCAAGTGTGTAAGTGAGAGGAGAAGAGTGTAAGAGAATACAGGAGGAAGAATGGTGGAAGGACAGAAGGAGATGGAGACATTTTTATAAATGGACCTGGCCACAGGCTGGATGATTACAACAAGATTTCCTATGAGCGATTGCGAAAGGGTCCACCATTTTTGCCGGGAAAGGTATTTCCACATACATTCCAGGGTTCTTTTACATGCCACAATCAATATGGGAACAACAGCTTTACTTTCCCTCTGAAGGAAATTGAGCTACGGATTTTTATCACTAGAGAAAAATCCCTTGACCTCAGTTGGGTTTGAACCCACACATATCAGGTCCCAAGGCAGGCACTTTAGTAAGCAAATATTCAGGTGAGTTAATTTTTATGAAACATTAAACTAAGAATATTGTAATTGTCATGTTTGTTTGGGTGGTGTTTGAGGGAGAGAGGCACTTACTCTTCTTGCCACACATCTTGACAAGGAAGACAAGCCACGAGGTGATCAGGTTGAGTGGGGAAGGGGTGGTAGTTGTGCGATGCATGTTGCGGATCAACTTGGCTAGTCCATACTTCCACTCGATGTCGGATTGCGCCTGAATCCGTTGGTAAGTGTCGGACATCATGGCGATCAGTAAATTGATCAGCACTACCACTGACACCAACATGTAGATCATAAACACTGCCTGTTAAAAAAATAGCAATCATAATAATAATAATAATAAAGTAAAATAAACAACAAGAGGCTACTTTTCTAGCTTTGGTGGCTACATGGTCTAAGGCGTCACTCTTGCAATGGACTGTACTGCTGATAATGGGGATATCAGGGTTTGAATCCTGTTTGGGTGTACTGAGGGTGGTTTTCCCATAAACTGTTCCTCACTCTCCCTTTAAGCAAATGTGGATACACGTCATCCAAGTTCAACCTTCCTAACACATTAGTTTAATTATTATATAGGTGTATAATCCGAACGAGTGGTAAAAAAAAATAGCTTTTACATTTTATAAATATAAAACTCAAGATTCTAAAATTTCATCATCCATATTAACATTTGATTCATAAGCTTTTTTTGAAATTTAGAAATTTAAATTGGTTCATGGACTGTGGGAATCGTTTTCTTAAATTGCGGCTTTGCTGTAGATAATTTGTTAACTTTGACATTATAAACTTTGGATAAATGATTTATTTAAACAAAAGAAAATTAAAATTGTTACAGTAGAACTTAATAAATTATATACTGTCAGAAAAAATGGTTTTCTAAAATTTTGGCTTCCCTCTGAATATTTTTGAAATTTGAAATTTTTGGACACCCTCAGAGTATACGCTATCATTTATTTTCTAAATGATAAAAACTAATTTTGGTAGAACTCCAGGATTTGTTGTCAAAAGGAATTGCTTCGCGTTTTAACACCAAGAAGTCCTAATATTTCACAAGATAAACAGCTACCTGCTTCGATGGCCACATGTCCTAAGGTGTCACTCTCGCAATTGACAGGACTGCCGATGAGCGGAAGATTGGAGCTGTATGTAATTCCAATTGGGTAAACTAAGGGTGGTTTTAACTAAATTGTTTTCCACTCTCTCCACACAAATGTGGGTACACTTCCTCTAAATCAAACTGTTCTCACCCCTAACACATTAGCTTATTTAGTACATATGCAAATAACCTGAACAGGTATAAAAACGCAGTGTCAACAACATGTTCCAAGAGGCAACATCAAACATACCTTAAAGAGGTACTTTGTCCACTCTGGTTGCCGATTTTCCTTCTGCAGTGTTGTCGGCGTTGTCATCCCAAACACAGCGAAAAACAGCAGCTCAAACGACTCCAGTGGGCTGATTCGTACTGCAATGTATTATTATACACTAGTCATTAATATTGTACAATAATATCCTAATAACATTGTAAAAAAATACATTCAAGTTATAAGAAAACCAAATTTAACTTATTTTGATCAATGTAATTAACTACTAAAAATTATTAACAGAGCAGTTCACACACACAGTTTGGTAAAAATCTATTAAGGTGTTTAAAATTGTATTACTCTCACCATTTTTTGAAAAGTATATTCATATATGTTATTTATTATGTTATAATAATATACAAAAAGGGTAAGTTGATATTTAGATCTTAAACGAACAATAATCTAAGAAGATTCCTAGCTTGTAAAAAGGATTTTGTATTAATAAAATGGTGTGTGTGTATATATATATATATATGAAATATGTTGAAATGTGTTGTTAAAACCTACACCCTAAGCCTAAATCTTGCCCAGGAAACATCTAAACTATTATATATTATATATATATATCTAAACTATTATATATATATATATACTATTATATATATATAATAGCTTAGATGTTTCCTGGGCAAGATTTAGGCTTAGGGTGTAGGTTTTAACAACACATTTCAAGGCCATACAAAAAAATAAATGAGTAATAAAATATATAAGAAGCACCATAAATAATGTATATATATAATATGTGTGTGTGTATATTATCAGAACACTGATAATTATATGTGTGTGTGTGTGTGTATATTATCGGAACACTGATAAAAATTGTGTATCATATGTAAATCCCAAGTGCACCACTCTTCAAAACCAAGTGCAACACTTCAAAACCAAGTGCAACACTCTTCAAAACCAAGTGCAACACTCTTCAAAAGCAAGTGCAACACTTCAAAACCAAGTGCAACACTCTTCAAAACCAAGTGCAACACTTTAAAACCAAGTGAAACACTTTAAAACCAAATGCACCAATCTTTAAAACTGAATGTGCCACCTTTTAAAATCAATTGCACCACTCTTTGAACTCAATGTACCACTATCAAAGCTATAATTTCTTGATTAATCTGGTTTCTTAGCTTTACAAGTCTCTGGTGAAAGGACTTGAATTCTTAAAGAAAGCTTAGGATTTGTTGTAAGAAGTAGAAGCCACCCCCTCCCAACACAACCCTCTCCAGTTTAGTAGTAGTCTCATCAGGAATGTGTATTTTACAACCAATGAGGATACAAAGTTCATGGCCTACTTAATCTTCTCATTCCAACAACTGTGATACAAAGTTCATGGCCTACTTAATCTTCTCATTCCAACAACTGTGATACAAAGTTCATGGCCTACTTAATCTTCTTATTCCAACAACTGTGATACAAAGTTCATGGCCTACTTGATCTTCTCATTCCGACAACTTTGAGTTTAAAAACGTATCCACTTATACAAAATCTATAGTTTAAAAAATATACTTATTCAACATGAATGCCTTAAAATAATTCAAAAATGCCTAAAAATGACTCAAAAATGATGAAAACCAAGAAAATATGACTTATAATTAAAAAATGACAAAAAGACCTATAAAATATACAGTTCTACAACTAGGGAATCATTAACGGAGGTTATGTACTTATGAGTATTTAATGTAAAAAAAGAAAAAAAAAGACATCTCATCACAATCTCGGCCCCTGTTATGTATAATGAATGCATTTTTACAAGATATATTAATATTTAGTTAATCTTTCAATCTGCTACTATTTTTTCTTATTTTTATTTTCTCAATCATGTTCATAATTTGTTTTTAGATTTGGATTTAAATTTGAGATTTTTATGTAAAATGAAGATTTGAATTTGTAAAATAGTGGATTTGACCCAAATATATAATTTTTTTAAATAAATAAATAAATTGAAATTGGCCATTTTGTGCCCATATTCACATGGAAACAAACTAGGTCATAATTATTAACCAGCCAATGGTGTCAGCATATATCTGCTGTGGCATCGTGCCTTTACGACCTCGATGTTAGACACCATATCCAACTTGCGACCCTAAAGTCAAGTGGAGTGATATTGAATAAACAAAATGGCCTTTCATTGGGGTCTGCCAATGAAAAGCCCTACATGGATGGACACGCAGACGCAGACGCAGACGCAGACGCTAATTTCGTCTCAGGCTTGCTGGTGACTAAAAGGTTTCAATCTGATCCTTCAACGGATGCACTAAGATGATGGTTTTTCCATAAATGGCTTCCCACTTTCCTTCCATGTAAATATTTTGCATTTCCTATAAATTCTACCTACCCATCAATGTAAACATGCAAATAGCCCAGATCTTTATATTTCAAATAGGTTTGGTATGTGACAATGTATTTAAAATTATTCTTTAAAAAATATCTGCCACGGTAGAGAGCACTAAGCCATCAGTCTTTAGTGACCTTCAAGGCTCTTTTAGAGGGCTTGTGACCTCTTCCTGATAAAATATGTTGATTAGGGATTCATCAGGGGAAATACGAGTTGTTATGGTATAAGGCGTAGAAAACTTGAAACGATAATATCACAGGCAAGCCAGCCAGGTGCCTGAGAAACAACCAACAAACAATAATGTGGGTGCCAAACACTTGAACACACTCAGTGCTCTTCACACAGAGTTCAACTTGAGCACTACCTGGACTCCCGTTAATGAGTGTGGCACTGAAATCTTCGTCTATATCGTTCGTTTCATTATTGACCGGAACCACTGCTGTCGGAGGTGGAATCGCAGGCCTGACTCTGTTGACGCTGTTATAGGCCGCCATCATGTAAGGCATCGGTCGTATCGGCACAGAGTTGTTTATCAACCACTCTGAATCTACATCTATATCTACATATACAGGCGGAGACGTGGCTACGTCTTCCGGCCGTACATCAATTTTTCCTGGGAACTCGTCCACTTCAGAAGTCGAGATGTCCAGTTCTGAGTTCAAGCTGTTCAACTCGTTTGTTAGGTTACTGAACTCTGTCATACTACCTGCATCAAATGTCCACCGACATTTCAAGACAGCATTGAAACACCTTATCGTCAATAATACATTATATTATTAGCTCCTTAATATTAGCTCCTTAATATTAGCTCCAAAAAGGGATGAGTATACTGGGGAGTGGAGGAGGTTACATTATGATGGGTTACATAACCTGTATTCATCACAAGAAATTGTTAGGATGATCAAGTCTTGTAGATTAAGGTGGGCAGGATATGCATAGCGAATAGGAGAATCTAGAACTGTGTTCAAGGTATTGATTGGTAGGCCCAATGGGGAGACACAGACACAGATAGGATAACATTAGAATGGACCTTAAAGAGAGTAAGTGTAATAACATAGACTGGATAGAACTAGCTCAAGATAGGGATAGGTAGCGTACTTTTGTGTGTGTGTGTGATAATGAACTTTCGAGTTCCTAATATCACAGAGTAAGTATGTAGGTAATATAAGGGCAGTGATGTAGATAAATAAGGAGGAAGACGCCGTATTTCACTAGAAGTTTGATGGGTAGTACCCAGTACCCACGATGTTATTAGCGGAAATGTAGTTGCGGGGAAGGGATTTAATTTGAGACACCAGAATATCCCGGAAACTAAGCATTTTAGAAAAAAAAAAGTTTTGAATAAATGTTTTTATGTTTTTGAGGGGAAAAGAGAAAAACACTACAGTAGCCCCATGGCTTCTTTGGTGCTTACTGACAGCTGACGGCTTTAGAAAGCTACCAGACCAAATTATGTATCCCTACGCCGAGCTATATGATCTTCAAAAAACATGTGTTTGTTAGCTGTCACTTCTGATAGTCAAAATTTAGGTATATACCTAAATGTTGACTGTCAGCTGTCAGCTGTGAACTGTCAGTCAGCACCAAAGAAGCCATGGGGCTACTGTAGCTATTTTTGATTTGGTAGACGTCTCTAAGGTTATTTCAAAGCCATCTTTGAATTTTTAAATGAAAACCTATTAATTTTTTAGCAACATTTAATCCTATACAAAAACAAACAACTTTTGCCAAAACTTCTTTTATTTGATATCAATTCCTGAAGATATTTTAACTTAATATTTTTTTATAACAATTTTCACTTTCTCGCTATCGTACAGGTAGAGAAAGTATTGTGATCATCAAAAAAATCGGACTCGAGATTTTCATGACTGTCGACGTTTCATGACCCCCGAATCCAAAAAAGTTGTTTTTGCAATGCTGTCTGTCAGTCTGTACCTCGGGCTAGACCCTAAACTATTTTACCGATTGGGCTAAAACTTGGGTTTTCATAGGGTTACCCCGAGGAATTTTTGGAATTGGATATCCAACCCTAAAATTAAGGGTAGTTTCCTTAATGGCGGAAAGAGTAAAAATCGATTTTATCAAATGCGGCTTTAAGGATTTTGATTAAATTTAATTTTTAAGTGTTGATCAATATTACAAACCAAATGGCTACTCTCAATTTTCCGTCAACATGACTTTGAGGGTTCTGGTCTGATGCGTAAATTCTAATTTTTAATTTTATCTCTGTAAGTCTTTAAACTATGAAATTACTTATCATTGCATACATGTAGATCTATTTATAATAAACATCTTTTACTTGAAATATATTTTTATAAAACCAATAGTTTTCAAGCTATAAGCCAATATATATATTTGTTTAACTTTTCCAACACTTTTAGGTAAAGTATTACGACCGTCAAAAAAATCTAACCCAAGATGTTGATGGATGTTGACATTTCATGACCCCAAAAAAATGGTTTTTGCAACGCAGTCTAAAATTAAGAGCAGTTTATTAAAGGATAAAAAGAGAAAAATTCTATTTTCTCAAAATCGGCTATAATGATTTAGACTAAAATTCGTATATAGGCGTTGATTAAGATTATAAACAAAATGGCTCTTTTCATTTTCCCATGAAAATGACTTTTAGGGCACTTTACAGAAGCAAAAATTTCTAAATGTCCGCAACTATTAGAGATACTAAATAACTTATAATTGTAAAATTTTAGTACTATTAAAAATAAAAAACCTTTATTTGAAATATATTTTTATAATACCAATATTTTCTGAGATATTAGCCAATATATTAATAAAATTTTGTGAGTTTAGTTGTGAAGCGAACTAAAGTTTAAACGCAATAATTCTCTAATGCCATAGAGTAAGCAAATAAGTAAGTCTTTCAAGAATTTGATGTTGTTTTTCCTTTAACCTCTTAGGGGAAATGTTTGTACAGCACAGGGGCAGATCTAGGATTTTCGTGGGGAGGAGGCGAGGGGGGGGNGGGGGGGGGGGGACTCAAGATATTTTGACATAAAAATACTTCAAAATTTGAGAGTAAATCTTTTAAGAAATTTTTCAGTGTAACTCAACTTGGGAATAATCCTCTAATGAAGGGTGTAACTAAGAGGGAAATAAGTTTTAACATTATAACAATTATTATATAAATAGTTTTTTTTATATATATTCAATCAATTAGATAAAATAGATGGAACTATTCAGATTTCGAACAGTCGAACTTTAACTCCACTCTATAGTATAGCTAGTTATTTCTCATTCCAAATATAAATTTTACCACTAAGCCATACTAACATGTTATGTGTGTGGTATTATTCAAAGATTTTGTTTAAAGCACGCTATTTAAAAATAAATTATTTGAAAGATATTTATTTATTATTAATAATTGAAATAGTTATAGTAAAAATGACATAAAAAATCTAAACCTAAACAAGGTTTGTGCAACAAGGTGAGAGGCACGAAACTTAAATTTGGGTAGTTTCATTAATGGCTCTTTTCACCATTTTAATACTTAATGTGATTGTCTTAAGTATTTATAATATTTACCTTATATTAATCATTTAATAATATTACCAATGATAATTTAAAAAAATGAAATCTGGTTTGTGTAGTATTACATGACAATAAAACTAGTAGTGACTTTAAAATTGAATTATTTAGTTTAATTTCTTGAAGGGGGCCGTGTGCCCCCCCCCCCCGCCACCCTCCTGGATCCGCCCCTGGTCCAGCAATGATCTCTTTCATTTCAGATTCAATTGTCAATATTTATCTATTTTATTTGTCAAAATTTATAAAAGAGAAATTTAATAACAATGTGATAACCATAAGATGTGCATCCCCTAATAAAATGCAGAAAATTTTAACCAGAAGTCAAAATTTTAATACGAAGTGTTGACCCTTGGGGACCCAATATCAATATTTTTTATTGGTACAAATATACAAATTAAGACATTAATTCTTTAAAAATAAAATTATGAAATTTAAGACCGTGAGTCAAAAAATGTTCTACGAATGTATAGCGCAATTTTTTTTCGGGTTCACCAGTGTATATTATATTACGAATTTTGAGTAAATATCTTTATTTTTAAACAATAGAGCGAGAAAGTCCATGCATAGTTCCGTACCATTTATTTTTATTACATTATGTTATTTTTTATTACATTAAATGCAATATTATTTATAAAATTACTTTAATAAATGTTCCAAATGATTACCATTAATATTGATACACTTTTCATCTAATAAATTCTAGAATTTTTTTTAAATAAAAATATAAACGTTAAAATGACTTCAAAAATTGATGTCAAATTAAAAGAGTTTTAGAAAAACAGTTGTTTGTTTTTTGGTGTAGAGTAAAATGCCGTCTTAAAAATTATAAGTTTTTATTTAAAAAAACAAAGATGACCTTGAAATATTACCTTAAAGTCCACCAAACCAAAAATAACCAGTGTGGTTCGTTTCCCCCCTCAAAAAAATAAATAAAATAAACAAACATTTTTTCGAAACAATTTTTTCCAAAATGTCTCATTATAGAATATTCTGAGTTCTCATCTTAAATGCCTCACCCGGCATGGAAAAAATAAGATAATTTTAAAATACAACTATAGGTAAATATGTAATTAATTTCTTATTCTCAAGCTTTCCAAGGTCTTTCTTTTTGCCAATCAATTAACAATTTATATGAAAATAGTATGTAAAGTTTAAATTACATTATTAACTATACCTTCTGCAAATGGAATTCCATCGTAGGGTTTCATTTTTTTCACTTCTTTTGCTGAAAGGTTCTTGAAAGGCTGATTCAGCGCGACAATGTTCATGGAGAACCCAAACACGAAAATGGCCAAGACGGCGAGAAACCTCGCCAGATCTTTCATGAGGTCCCCGATGATGATGGCCCACGGTCCAAACAGGTGATGGAACGATAGGAAGTCTAATATCTGTACACACGCAAATAGGAACGATATCGCAAAGAGTTGGTTCCTCAAATACAAGGACGTCGGCCAGTACATCCGATTGATGGCCGCGAAACTGAGCACGTGCATGGCCACCCCGAACATCCCGAACAGCAGGACGGCGAGTTTGATCCATCCCAGTCCGCTCTTGTCGCTGGGGTTGGTCAGTTCGAACAGTAGCAGTCCAGACAGCCACACTAGTAGCACCCACTCGTACCAGTAGGGGTTGAGCGAGGCGCGGACCACGGGGTACACCGGAGTTATCCCCACCAGCATGAGGAACATCATGAGGTAGATGTGCGACGTGAGATACGACATGAACTTAATGATGGGCACTTTGTTGAACTTGTGTCCCAGAGGGATTGTGAACATGATCCAGATAGGAGGACAGAAGATGAACGAGAAGAATAGCAGCATCGTCTGCCACGCCGCCCAACTCAGACTTCCTCTCCACAGCTCCTGTTCCGCAACAAACACAGATTAGGTCACACCGTTGGAACATATAGCGGTGTAAGATATTAGCTTTATCTTCAACTCATTTACGATTTTGTGAATAGCACAGACATATACTTATTTATTAATTCTTTTTATCAAAAGTTTAATAGATAACAGTGAAAGTAACAAGATATTTATTTAGAGCTTTGCATTTAAAATTCTGGGGAAATGCACGTCTTTTGGTTTGGAAAACCTGGAAAAATCAAAGAGTTTCAAAACTAAAAAAAAAAAAGTGTATCAATCCTGATTATTGAACTAAAAAATACATGACCTTTATGACGTGATCACATTTATTTATCTGCATTGACATTTTACATATGTTTGGACTTAACGCCTATGCATGACTCATAGAATGAAAAAATATTATAAAGGAATGTCTAGACACTTTAAACTTATTTGCTTAACCTCACTAATTCATTACACTGCGGGCAGCTCTTCTTAAGTCAACAACCTGAAGGTTGTTTTGATGTTATTGCTCTCCATCCGGAGCTGGGCACGCACTCAAACCTTTGTCTGGTTAGTGTGGCCTGCACCATCTGGTAGAAATCCCATGTACTAAGCTAGTTCAGGAAGTGCGGGGGTTCCTCGTTGCCTTCCACACTGAATTTCTATGAGCGATTGTGAAAGGGCCTACCAACTTTTCCAGGAAAGGTATTTTCACATACATTCCAGGGTTCTTTTACAAGCCACAGTTGATGTGGGACAGGCAGCTTTACTTCTCCTCCGAAGGAAGTTGTGCTACATATTTTTATCGCTCAGGAAAAACTCGTTGACTTCGGCTGGGTTTGAACTCATGAACATTTGAGTCCTGAGGGTGTAAAGTTATACGACAAGAAAGTTATTCTAGAAACTTAACTTACTAAGCTATAAAAATATAACTTCTCCCCTGTTTATATTTTGCTTTCTATACTTTAACAAGTGAACAATAACTATACACATATAAAGATAATTTTTAGAAATAATTTTTGAAATTAATATTTTTTAAACCTTATAATTTATACTTTCAAAAATCCAGTCCAAGCAAATGTTTGTAATTGAAAGCATTAATTAGGTCTCACTATCAAGGAAGACAAGATTCACTGCCCCTTTATTTTTTGGAGGTAAAAAAGAGTTCAGATTTAGCTTAGACCTCTTTTTTACATAAAATAAATTGCGATAACATTCAGTTTACTTTGATTGCAAAACAAAATAAAGGGTTTGTAAGGAAATATTGGTGAGACGTATAGAATTCTATATGTGTAAAACATTGTATCTTGCTTCAGTGGTCGAATGGTCTAAGGCGTCACTCTTTCAACAGACTGGACTGCTGATAACGGGGAGATCAAGGCTCGAATTTTGGTCGGGTGTATTGAGGGTGGTTTTTCTGAATGTGGATACAATTCCTTTAAATTGAACCTTTCTCATCCCTAATACACTAGCTTTAATTAGTATATATGTGTACAACCTAAACAAGCTGTGCGATACGGTGCTAAAAATAAATAAAAACCACTAACAGGCTTAATATATTAGAAGAAATTTAAGATTCAGTTTTTTTAACTCCTCATATTTAATTTTGGATTTGAAATAAAAAAATACAAATTTTGTGCTCAGAGTATGAATAAAAGATGCCACTGACATATTCTAAGTACAAACATTCTCACCCAACTCTGTGGGTAGAGAGGTCGAGTGTTGTGTTGAGGTACCCAGATCATATCTCAGACCATGCATTAAATAATTCACCATTCGTATATGTGTCTAGGCTACCACCGGTGTAGTGGATTCCATGCCCTAGGACTAGGTGCTAGGGGTGTGAAAGCTTGACCTCCATTTAGGGGTGGCATAGCATGCGTGGCTTGGACTCAGGTAGGCAGAGTTCGACTCATGACAAGGTCAATTGGGGGTAGTTTTATCTCTCCCCCCCTCCTATGACCTTGTTTAGATGACACTGACAACCATTACTGATATCATGGCATATCATTATAAACACTTGCTCTGTGTATAGGACCTACTACTGATCAGCAATGGTGGTGAGGTCTGGGTTCAAATCTCTGCGCTGGGAGTCGTTTATTAAACATGCTTCTCTTATCTTTTCTACACGCCAATGGGGAGCCACTTACTTTAAGCAACTTGATTCAAATGGTCTAAACTGAAAAACTACACCTGGACACAGGAATCGAACCCGGGACCTTAGGCTTAGTACACCGATGCTCTAACCACTGAGCTATCCAGAAACCATCTCGTTCCCAGGGTCATTCTTCACTCATATTTTAAGGCAGAGTTTGTGATGCGGCTATAACTGTAATTATCTAATATAATAGCTTGAATATTTAATTCATCAACTTAATTAATTCCATCCTCATAGATTGTTGTAAGTTACCTCTGTGTTGAACATAAAACTAAAAAAAGTTTATTTTAGTAACATTTCAGGCACTTAATGCAGGTGAAGATATTAGCACCTTGGAGTTAAACCCTGCACGATTTACCAGGATTTAAACCTCAATATTGACTTTATTTCCGCTCCCTCTCCCCACTCCGTTTTAACACCCGTCTTGGCTATACACATTTAATTACACTTGTGGGGTGAGCATAAGGGATGTAAAATGCACTGTATTTGCATGCAAGGAGAGTGGGAAACCATTTAGTAAACGGCAGTATACCTGTCCAGTACTGTAACCCCGATCTACCCAACATCAATGGACCAGAAGATGAACTTAAAAGTTAGTCTACGTGCCCACAGATAGGGGGTCCATCTTTAATATAGTAATATTTTTGTAGGAAGAGACTTTTAAAAAAATACAAAAAGATCTATTTGCGGTCAACATTGATTATATTTTACTGTATTAGTAGTGTTATTTTAGAGGTATTGATGATATCTATCAAAAGTGACGGTTTCAGATAAAATTACTTGATGTATGAATATATGAAAATAGTTTTTGTAACCATCCAAATATTTCTCCCAGTCAGAATCGGACTGTAGGTAGGTGGTCATCATCAGGATCACACGACCTCAACGTTTGAAATAGGTGGAGCGCTTGGTGACCTTGTCATGGATCAATTTCTCACCTAAATAGATCTAGATCTAGAAATATCACGTGACATCGTGTTTGATTCAGGAAGGGACGTACCGTTGCGCGGGTGCAGTGCGTTTATAGTGAGGCGAGTCTTGCCTGCAAGTACCGCTGCACTACGGTGTGTGCGATGACCTCCTTCTGCTCATTCTCGATGAGGACATCCAGGAACTCGACGCTCCTCCTGTCGGTGGCTGTAAGGATCCTCCCGGCTGAGTCGGAGCCCGCGGCCAGTGCGAGCAGCTCTGTAGCCATGGTCTCACACTGCTTGCCAGCCGCTATCAGGTCCTTGGCGCGCTCCTTCTCCTAACAGACACACAGGAACAACGTGACCATCGCCAAAATTAGGGGTGTACAAACATCACTTCTTAAATGCGAAGCTTAAGATTAAAGTTTTTGTTGTTGTCACATAGCACTACCTACTTATTTCTAAACCATTCATCAAGTCAGGGGTCTTCAACCTTTTTTTGTCCTAAGGCCAAAGTTTCTGTCTCTTGTTGGTTCGCGGGCCGCAATACTCTACCCACAATATTAGGATTCAACATTTAATATATTTTATTTCGAGTGTCTCAGCTGTGATGAGCGAACGCGAACATTCCCGACTGTCTGAACGCTCCCAAAATAGTAATCTCTTCCTTTCCGTGTCTACTAGACTAGTAATTTGCCGGTTCAAGGTAAATTTGTACAAAAACCTAATATTTTTCTTCACGTATAAAGCAAAAATAGTTTACAAAATAACTTAAAATGTGTATTTATTTTAATATTTAACTATGTAAAATATAGGTCTGTATTTGTCATATTTTGCTCTTGAAATAATTTTATACTATTCATAAGCTGGCGGGCCGTAAGTGGCCCGCAGGCCGAAGGCCCCTGTCTTAAGAACATTCAGGTAAAGAAAAAGGTGTGGATAAAAATGAATAAAAGCGCACTACATTATTTTTTGCTAACATATCTGATATTTTTTGGTAATGTTCATACTTAAAGTGAGGAATTTTTCAAATTTTGAAGTAAAAATTGATTGAATTTTGATTAAAAGTACTTAGACTTGTGCCACATCAAGTAGTCAAAAGCTGTGTGTGTTGTTAAACTACTGTTTAGTAACTGTCCTAAGAATTATTATATGTTGAAATATGTCATATTTATGAATATATTTCAAATCTGATCATAACATCATATGTTTTCTTCTTTCGTTTGAAATGTTTCAAAGATGCAAATGTTCTTTTTTGTGTCAAAGTCTTAAGTGAAGGAGATTTGACCTTCAACTTTGACATTTCAAAGCTTCGCACACCATAACCAAAATAATACTTATTCCCAAGATTAATTACAGAACCCTGTCTAGGTCAGTCGGGAAGAAATGTTTGTACACTGCAGTTCTAATGAAGTAGTTTTAAAGTTATTTCAAACATAATTGGGGCTGTATCTGTACCACAATTGTGTTTCTTCTGTCATCGAGATAATATCAGCCCGGAACTCTTGTTTATAATGGACTCATATTTCCAACTTACTCCCTTTAACACCTTTTACACTCGAATCAGAGAGACTCGGAAATAAAGACCAGAGACTCAAAAAGATGAGAGATCATAGATAATAAAGATAAAGGGCCAGCTGATCGCAAACACGAAGGAAGGGGTACCATGAAAAGACAATCAACAACGTACTTTGGTCGACAGGTTGATTAAAATGTTGGAGAGCTTGGCTGCGGCATCAACCGGGGCGGGCGCGGCCAGGACAAAGTCCTCGATGGGTTTGTTGTTGTTGTTCTTGCTGCAGATCATCAGGTTGTACACAAACTGAAACAATTTGGAGAGGGAACACTTTTAGTTCCAGCATCACTCGTTATCTGATTTGTTGAGTTTTTAGGCGAGGGGGAACCGAACCAATTGTACCCTGCATGACAAACTTTGGATACATGTCCTCAAGCCTTAACTTGGTTGACTGGTGTGCTAGACTCACACCTGGGAAGTCGAGGTTCGGCTCTCAGTTAGATACTCTGGGAGGGATTTTTATTAAAGTTTTTATGGTGCCTCTATGATTGAAAGCTGGCGCATCTTCTTAAGACTCACCATTTTCAAACCGTGTGTTTAGATTAGTTGAAAAGCATGAAATAGTTATAGCTAAAACGTAGATAATTGACCTCTTTGACCCGCATCGGTGGACATGCAGACTAAATGTCGGGCTCATAAAGACTAGGAACAACTTCTCGGAAGTGTCGCAACTCTACCCGCAGCAGCGCTAATTGTTTTTAACCCTTTTTGGTGGTCGAATGGTCTTAAATGTCACCCTCGTATTAGACTGGATGCCGATGGCAGAGAACAAAGGGTTCAAATCCCAACCAGGTGTACTGACAGGTGTTGTTCACTTAACGCAAATATGGGTACATTTAATCTAAATTCTACCTACCCCTTTAGCGTAGTGAAAAGTGGATAGTATCGACGGGTAGTAAGACGCAGTGAGGAGGGTTAGAGGGGGGGGGGGGGCCTTATAAAACATTTTTTTTTACAGGGGGGGGATTATCCTCGGGGCTAATTTGACGCATCCTCCTAA
>CABFWB010000348.1:59581-88245 GCA_902151455.1 Timema bartmani | reverse complement strand
ATTTGCGTGGTGGGAGACTGAGAGAACGTTTAATAAAAAACACCACAATACACCTGACAGATTCTAACCCCAGCGCCTCCATCATCGACAGTCCAGTCTATTGCGAGAGTGACGTCACTTTAAGAAAGTAGTAATAGAAGTAATAGAAGTCGTGTGACCTTGGTACAAGCCATGACGAGGGACGGGTGCTGCTGTAGGAAGAGTTGCGCCACTTCCGAGAAGTTGTTCATGGCGGCCGCGTGGATTGGCTTCTGTCCATTGTCGTCAGTGGCGTCTATGTCCGCCCCGAGTTCCAGCAGCAACTTACACACCTCGAGCTGACCCGCACCCGCCGCCAGATGGAGCGGGGTCTGTTTCTTCAGGGTCAGGACGTCGATCACCGCATTGTGGTCTTGGATCAGGAACCTGAACACACCCGACCACAGAAACACTCGTTAGCACTGCCGAGGACTGCATAGCAGGGTGTTTCACAAAACAAATTATTATTTAGATTTAAAAAAAAT
This sequence comes from Timema bartmani, assembly GCA_902151455.1. Classification (NCBI taxonomy): domain Eukaryota; kingdom Metazoa; phylum Arthropoda; class Insecta; order Phasmatodea; family Timematidae; genus Timema; species Timema bartmani. The sequence goes on along the minus strand of CABFWB010000348.1, from coordinate 87,742 downwards.
AGGGATGGATCCTTCTAATCTCTGAAGGGTATTTTTGAGATAAGGGAGAAAAAAAATTGAGATTCGAAATTCACGAAAAAAAAAAGTTTTCATTAAATTTTGAATTTTAATTTTTTAGAGCTACTATGATGCCTACTTGTGATTTGACTTAATATATTTATAAGACAACCCCAACAACCAAACCGCAGAACATTAATTCACGAGTTAATTGAATATAATATCACAGTACAGCAAAAAAACAAAAACAATACATAAATTTAGTTCTGATTTAAATTTCTATAGCAATTAAATAATCTCCCGCTTCAGTGACCATATGGCTTAAGGCGTCACTCTAATGTTAGAATAGCATGCTTAAGATAGGGATATCGGGGTTCGAATACCGGTTGGCTCTACTGAGGGTGTTAAATGGTTTCCCACTCTCCTTCCACGCAAATGCGGGTATATTACCTCTAAAATGCTTCCTACCTTATCCCAACCCATTATAGTCATTATCATATATGCGTATAACCTGAACAGGTAGTAAGACGCAGTGATAATAAATACTCAATGTAAGCATAATTTAAATTCAAGCTAACAAATCTTAAAAATGCGAAAATACTTTTTTTTAGCACCTTAGCACCGCGTCTTACTACCCTTTTTGGGTTCATACGCCTCTGTACTAGTTACACTAATATGTTAGGGATTACAAAGGTTTAATTTAGATGAATTGTACCCAATATTTGCGTGGATGGGAAGTGGGAAACGATTGAGTGAAAACCATTCTCAGTACAAACGGTCGGGATTCTAACGCCGATATCTTCTTCATCGGCAGTCTAACGTCTCAGACCATGTGGCCACAGGAGCGAGTTTCATTTGGTAGAGTTTAATTCTTCTAGCATCAGGACAACATATCAGTTTGTGATGTAAGAATTTTATTATTATGCAGTTTAGTAAACATTAGTCAGTAACCCAGTTCGGTGGCCGCATAGTCTAAGGCACTACTCTCGCAGTGGGTTAGACTGCCGATGACGGGGAGACTGAGGGTTGAATCTCTGTTGGGTGTACTGAAGGTGGTTTTTCCAAAATAGTTTTCTACTTTCCCTCCACGCAAATACTGGTACACTTCTTCTAAATATAACCTTATTAATTCCTAAAACAGTCAGCATAATTAGTACATAAGCGTATAACCCGAATGAGTAGTTAAACGCGGTGATAAGAGAGAAGTAAATATAAACGAATGTCGGAGGTAAATGAACCTGGTCCCTTACTTGACGAGGTGCGTGTATCCGTTCATGGCGGCGAGATGCAGCGCCGTCCTGCCCACCCTCGACTTGCTGTTGATGAAAGCTTTGTGGGTCAATAACGCGTCGCAAACCTGCAAAATACCAAGGCGAGGGCCGGTCAGAACACAAACAGGGGTTTTACAGTACAACTCTCTACTTTAGAGAAATTCAATGTTTTGGGTGAATTCTCCCTTAAGAGGAGGAGACAATCTTAAAATTGAACAGTAACCATATAAGAGATATGAACGTGATACTTCAAGTGATTTTCAAAATTGTTATAGGGGATTTTTTTATTAATTTTAAAGATGCGATTTATAAAGTGAATTATAGTAAGAAAAAAGCAATATTAGAATGTATTTTCACATTGAGATTATAATTTACTCAATAGAGGATTTATCTATGGATAATCTCGCAACTCTTAAGCTGGGAGAGTCATCAGTCACACTTTCTTTATTCTCCTTCCCCAGCACTCACCTGCAGGTACACCCTTATACTCCCCTAGCACTCACCTGCAGGTACACCCTTATACTCGCCTAGCACTCACCTGCAGGTACACCCTCTACTCGCCTAGCACTCACCTGCAGGTACACCCTTATACTCGCCTAGCACTCACCTGCAGGTACACCCTCTACTCGCCTAGCACTCACCTGCAGGTACACCCTTATACTCGCCTAGCACTCACTTGCAGGTACACCCTCTACTCCCCTAGCACTCACCTGCAGGTACACCCTCTACTCGCCTAGCACTCACCTGCAGGTACCCCCTGTCCGCCGCAAGATGGAGCGCAGAACGCCCCTCGTTGTCGAACACGTCCACCCTGGCGTGGTTGGCCAGTAGTGTGGTGACCATCTCCATGTGTCCGTGGTGGCAAGCTATCAGCAGGGGTGTCCACCCCACGGCGGTCTGCCTGTTGAGGGCCTTTTGCACGTCCGTCTGGGTCATGTGGGAGATCATCTCACTCAGGATGTCGTTGTTGCCCGCCAGAGCGCAGCGGTGGAAGGCCGTCTCCATGTTCTGCGGGGAAGAGATCAACGGAACATTTTCTTAGACTGGGCTCATATTCACGTTCAACACATGCCTAATAACGAGTAGTGTATAGTCTGGTCCGGACAGCCCAGGGCCTCCACAAACTGTCGAAATAAAAAAATAAAAAATATTTTGGAAGATTTTATAAAAAATCAATTTGGGTAATTTTTGGATGGAACGTCCTTTCACAGACATTAAATGAAACATCAAAGAGTTGGTGACATTGTATTTACCATTTGTTGTACCAAAGCTTATTTTATAATGTGATAGTAATTGAATCTAGGCTTGGGCTACAAATCATTGTCTGTGGCCTAGGCTTAGTTTCATCATCGTCCTCATGAACAGTTTCCAGCCACTGGCTGGGTCTGTTTGGAACATAAGCCCCTCCACCTGTCTTCCTCCACCTTGACCCAGTCCTCTCTTCTCTCCTCCACACTGGCTGGGTCTGTTTGGAACATAACCCTCTCCACCTGTCTTCCTCCACCTTGACCCAGTCCTCTCCTCTCTCCTCCACACTGGCCGGGTCTGTTTGGAACATAAGCCTCTCCACCTGTCTTCCTCCACCTTGACCCAGTCCTCTCTTCTCTCCTCCACACTCCTCCTTACTCCCTTCAGCCATCTGTCCCTTGATCTTCCTCTCGGCCTCCTACCCCCTCCATATCCAACATCCTCCTAGGCACCTTTCTCTCTCCATTCTTCTCACATGGCTATACCACCCTAGTCTTTCCTTCTTCATATCCAACATCCTCCTAGGCACCTTTCCCTCTCCATTCTTCTCACATGGCTATACCACCCTAGTCTTTCCTTCTCTATCCTGTCCTGGACTGCCTCTTCCTTTTCTATTCCTCTTACTCTCTCATTTCTCATCCTGTCACATTTTTTCACACTTCACAGAAGTTTCATTTCACTCGCCTACATCCTGCTCTTATCATTATCATTTAAACATCAATTATACTAGAATAATAGTTAACTAATTGACTAACACCAGTTGATTAAACTAAGCATAATAGACACACATATTTTATGTGTTCAATACGGTGGGTTTTTTTTCGAAAAATGTGTGCCCATTAATATTTGAAATATTGTTAAAACAACCTAGTTTCAAACAAACCGTTGAAACAATCTTTCCCAAGATCAATTCAATGCACTACCTTTTTTTGCCTGAATACATACAAGATCTGTTTATCAATCTAGATCGACCCAGAGAATCGGGTATTCCTAACACCTACCTATTGAAGGTTAGGTTTTGTTAGGTTGGGTAATATTGCTATAATCAGGTTTAAAACACTAGAGATGGACAGACGAGGTGGGAATGGTCGCCGTTGGAGGCCTGTCACCGACAGTTGATTGTATCAAGATTAGTAAACCAAGACTCAGCCGGACTCGAAGCGAGCACCCACCTTGTTGGTGATGATCGAGACGTCCGCGCCGTTCTCCAGCAGCAGTCTGACGACCTCCTTGTCCGACATGGGGTACTCCACCTCCGCCTTAGACACCTGCGCCGCGTAGTGCAGAGCGCTCGCGCCGTCTTCCGTCAGGGAGTTGATGTACTGCGTCGCGACGTCCGCGCCGTGCTTGACTCGCACGAAGTCTATCAGTTGGCGCACCACGTCGGCGCGGCAGCCCCGGCACGCCAGGTGGAGCGGCGTCTCTCCGTTCTGAGGGGCGGACGGACACTTAACACCTGAACTTGGGCAGGAACATCTCCCGCTGGGTTGATTCCCCTCCCTCCCCCTTCTGGATATCACTAGTTTGAATACCGGGTGAACCACATCGGTAGGCAAGATGTCAAATTAGTTTGGTCTGATTTTCTGGTAACGCAGAGATTGGGGGTTAGAATCCCAGACGGGTGGACTGAGGTTGTTTTTTCTCATAAATGACGCTAATGTGTAATGGTAGGGTGATTGTGAGATTAAATGGAGAATCTACAGTTTAACGTGGAATCCGAACCACGGTAGAGGCCTGGCATTCCACACATTCACAAGTTGTGATTAATACACATCTTGTCAGAGGTGAAGGAAGGGTTTGTCAATCAGATAAATCTGTGTCGGGACCGAGGATTGAACCCCGGACCCCCAACAGAGAAGTCCGACACCTTACCCCTAGACCACCAGGTCACCTTTTTTCATAAATAATTTTTCCAATTTCCCTCAACGCAGATGTGAGTACATCACCTATCTTTTTATCCCCACAGCTTCCTAGTATCCGTCTGGGCTTTACGCATACATTAATTACACTAATCTTATAAAGATGAGGACGTTTAAAAGGAAATGTACCCGAATGTGTATGGAATAAGAGTGAGAAACCCTCAGTACACCCAACCGGGATTTGCGCCCCAACCTCCCTGTCACCGACGATACAATCTAGCACGAAAGTGAAGCGTTAGACCACAGGTTTTGTTTTATTCTTCACCCTTTGCATAGGACCAGTGGTGGTTGTGTTTTTTATACTAGAGTCGGGTTTTGAGCAGTTTTAGATTTATTGAAAAACACAATGTATGCATTATATATACTTTTAAAAAAACCTTTATATTTATATTAATATAACCAATGGAAATCATTAGTTTATCTTAGTTAACTATACGAATGATTACTAAAATTTCCGCAATAAACCAAACAGATATATAATAAAAAGTTGTGATGTATTATAATTTCGATAGTTCTATAGTAAATCAACTCCCGTTTGTTAATGTTCACTGCGATCACTAGAAACATTTTCCGCGGCCCACAGTTTAATAACCTGTGCGTTAGACCGTGCAACCATCGATGTCGGTCACTTCCTCTTAACTACGCCACTAACGTAAATATGAGGATAGTCGCGGATGGATACAAACTACTAAGAAGTGGTGTATAAAACAGAGATAAAAAAAAGATACGGACGAATCTACGTCAAATAAAGTCGATAAGTTGTAATCACGAGGGTGTATGACACGAGGTTACTCAGATCGTGGAGGAAGAAGGTGTTTGCTGAATACAAGTCAACAAAATCAGATTGTGTCAAATGTAAACAGTAGTGTGTTTATTTATTTAGCACAGCCTCTTACTACCCATTCGGTTTATACGCTTAAGTACTAATTACACTAATGGATTAGGAATTGTGGGAAGGTTGAGCTTAGAATAAGTGAGCCTCATGTGCGCGGAAGGAGAGTGGAAAACCATTTAGAAAATAACCCCACCCCAGTTCATCCAAGCGAGATTATAACCTCGATCTCCCTGTCCGCCGGCAGTCTATCTCAACACGATACTAGCGCGTCAGCCAACTACACCTTCCATTTGATCCACACACTCTACCTTCATATATTTGTTCCTTAATTCGATCCATCCTCTCAAAATGCCCAAATCAACATAAGACGCTTATTTCACACTGACCCATTGTGTTCCCTTTCAAACCGCACCCCTTCAACACCCATTCATTACTGACTTTGTCCACACGAGTTTTCCCACATACATTTCTTAGATATCTCATTCCGAAATATAAAAACTCTTGTGTTTAAATGTGTGTTAGATTTCCTACTAAAGAATACAGACGATAGGAATAATGTGTCACATTTGTGCATTGGGTTATTCCCACATTTGTTATCTTTTCTTAGGTGGAATTTCTTCTCCCAATTTTCACAATTACCCTAGTTTATCCACTCTTATTGTTTCAATTTCCATCATTGTATATTCTATCAATAAAGTGTAACGTGAAGTTACGTCCATTTTTCTATCGTGTTTTATCTACACCTATTTATAGCGATGTTTACGGGCTAATCCAAAACAATAAAATTAGTTAAAAATTCCAAAAGTAGCCCAGGGCATCCACCCGTGAAATCCTTAGGTGTACTATTTTTTAAATATTGAAATTATTTCAATGTTCATGTAGACATCTTACAGACACTATTTCAGAATTCAAATAATTGTATACACATTATATATATTTAAAAATAACTTTGTTTTACATATTACAATAGTTCAGAAATCAATAAATTAAGTTAGTATATAATTATTTCTTAATACAATATTCAGACGTACAAACATTTCAAATATAAATTGTTGAAATTATTTTGATAATATATAAAGTGTTTTCATAAAATACTTAGACAAATAACTTAATATACATTATAGTTTATTATTACATTCAACACCAACAAGTATTTAGAAAAAATTAAAACCCGTTTTAAACTCAGAGCCATCGGACAAGTAATTAGATATTGGATCATTTTTTGGCAGAGTAAACTGCAAAAATATACCTTGATAAAATCAAAATATTTGACCGCCTGAATCAAGTATTAGAGTAAATATAAAGTGAAGAAATCAAGCTACTTTGTAATTCGTTCAAAATCTAAAGTATACTTTGTTATAAAAGGGAACAAGTGTGAATAAAGTGCTATAAGTAATCACAATCAGCAATCAGGTAGCACTTATGAAGAAATATTAAAATTAGGAATAGTGCAATCAGTTAATATTTATGAAGAAATATTAGAACTAGGAATAGTGCAATAAGCTAGTACTTAGGAATAAATATTAAAATTAGGAATAGTGCAATCTTCTAGCACTTATGAAGAGATATTAAAATTAAGAACAGTGCAATCAGCTAGCACTTACGAAGAAACATCACACTGTAGTACAATAAGTTAGCACTTAGGAAGAAACATCACAATGTAGTACAATCAGCTTAGCACTTATGAAGAAATATTAAAATTAGGAATAGTGCAATCAGTTAATATTTATGAAGAAATATTAGAACTAGGAATAGTGCAATAAGCTAGTACTTAGGAATAAATATTAAAATTAGGAATAGTGCAATCTTCTAGCACTTATGAAGAGATATTAAAATTAAGAACAGTGCAATCAGCTAGCACTTACGAAGAAACATCACACTGTAGTACAATAAGTTAGCACTTAGGAAGAAACATCACAATGTAGTACAATCAGCTAGCACTTATGAAGAAATATTAAAATTAGGAATATTGCAATCTTCTAGCACTTACGAAGAAATATTAAAACTAGGAATAATGCAATCAGCTAGCACTTACGAAGAAATATTAATATTAGGAATAGTGCAATTTTCTAGCACTTACGAAGAAATATTAAAACTGGGAATAGTGCAATTAGCTAGTACTTAGGAATAAATATTAAAATTAGGAATAGTGCAGTCATCTAGCACTTACGAAGAAATATTGAAATCAGAACAGTGAAATCAGGTAGCACTTAGTATGAATAAATATTAGGGTACCTTAATAATACAAATTTAAATATAGTTATTCTTTGTGGTTTTATAGAGTAATATTTAGTTTTAAATGGTATTTTTGGTCAAGTGCAAATAATAAAAATTGGGGTATCATTGATTTTGTTATTTCAAGTTATTAATATTAATCAAGACATATAATAACAAAACTGTATGAAATAATCACGTATCGTTAAAATATTTCACAAAACATAAATAAAATATTTTAAAAATGTGATCAAATATCTCAGCTCTGTTTTGAAAATAATATAATTTACAAATGGACTAAATTAATAACATAGATACTTTACTTAGATTTTCTCAATGGACTACAAATCTATCAGGAAGTTATGAAATAAGTACACAAACAGATTGAAATTTGAAAGAGTTTAGATACTATAATTTTAAAATAGCTCTATACCATAAAGCATTAATCAGACCCTTGTAGACAAATGTTTTCACTAGCTATTGGCTAAGCAATCGTAAATAACGGAACAATATTTATATGACCCTTCCGATGACAGGTGTTAAAAAAAACACTACCTGTCAAAATAAGCATAAAGAATTCTCGTGCCAACAGATGAAAGTATGTCTAATAATACCTTTTACAACCGTGAAAATAATTAATTAAATCATGGATGCATTATAATGTTCGATGCTTAAAGTGATAAGCTTAAAATCAACCTGATTCTTAATTTAATTCACAATGCACAGTTTGAAATGTCAGGCTCTATGTAAGAAATATGTTGTTTGCATCATGCTTCCTCTTAACAACTATGCATGCCTGAAAAACTGATATACATGAACAAACCTAAAGTATTTTGTCCGTTTCTGGGTATTAAAATACATTATGGAGACATTAAAATAAACAAGTATTTTCAGGTGACATTCCGACGGAGGGATTGTGGAAATTAATAAAAGTGACACCCTGACAGGGTTTTGAACCCTAGTCGCCCAGCTTTACGCGCAGTCCGCTCTACAACCTGAGCTATCCAGAATCTCGTCCTTACCACTGTGGTTGATATACAGTGTTGCCACAGTCAGCGGAAATATGTAGGACCTAGAAATGTCAGGGAATTTTAAACTGTCAGGAAAATCAGGGCGATATCAGAAAATTTTATACAGGTTGTAGACTTACTACCGTTTCTAATAAAGTATATTTATATTTATTTTTTAGAACCCTACAAAAATAATTATTGTTAACAAATTTAATATTTGGATTTTCTTAAAGCATATTTATCAATTCCGTTAGAAAAAAAGTATACCAGATTTTGTAAAAAGTATCGGCTATTTTAAATAAAGTATACGTTTTAAAAAAAAATGTTTACACTTAAAATTTATATTTTAAACATTAGATATTATTAGTAAATAAGATAAATGAACCGATCTCGTAAATAAATAAAATAAATAAACAATTTTTATAATAATTATTAACCAAGTGTCTGATTTAAAGGGTTATTTTGATTAATCAGAAAAAATTGACATTTTTGGATCAGGGAAGACACGATTTCTTTTTCTGAAATGTTGTGGCCATGTCACACCGCCAAGGACGATATCTTGGATATGGTAGACCAGTTGGCGGTTAAAGCGAGGTAACAAGGGTTCAAATACCGGTCTGATGTAGGGGTTTTTTTCTCTAAATTTCCACTGTGTAAATAACTAAAAATCACAATTCCGCTGATATAAATGGATACATCCTCGAAAGCGTCATTCACGTCCAACGCAAGTACATAATCCTATGTCATTCTTATAAAATAAGAAAAAAAAAGTGTAGTGGAAGCTTTAGGAACCATTCTTTGAGATTGCTGTAAGAAATAAATGTGATCATAATATATAAGTAGAAATGGCGGTAGAGATAAAAGAGGCAGCAGTTAGATTTATGAAAGAACCTACTACTAAAATGATGGGGGTGTCTTTCTTTTCGGGAATAATCGGGGCCATTCTCGTTTCTTTGCCGTTGGTGCCAGGGCGCGGTTTCTTCACTTCTTGCAGCAGAGTTACGTCGACCTAGAGTTTTAAAGGTATTAATTGGAGAGGTTGCCATCCTCAAGGTCAGGCTTATATTAATGCATAACGAATAGTGCGTTAACAAGTTGAAACACATCACTTTCAACTGTAGCGTTCACAACCGAAATATAGTGAATACTGCACAGTTCATTAACTCGTTTTAAATCTTCACGCATCGTGTCTCGACTTGAGCATAGACGACCCTTGGACTTGAGACACATCAGCCAATGAGAATGCGAGGAGAAGCTCTAGCCAATCAAATGCCAGTATACATAGCAGACGGAAAATATCTTCCGTTCGTGTTTAAAATGCCTTGTAATACTTATTTGTTACTAACGAATTTTCTTTGTTTTAACGTCAATGACTTCGCTTGTAAATATTGTTGAAAATAAATGGAAAATATTATATTTTTGTTTCTGCTATTAACAATAATAAAATAACAATGTAATTTTATTTAATATTAGCGTCTATATTTACCACTTAAATTAGGTTAAATTTGTGTTTCAAAGCATGCAATTTAATAAACTTAATTTTCCGAGAAAACCTTTAAAAGAGACAATATATAATAGGGCGCGTAAGTTAGGACTACTTCCAGGTAAAAAAACCAACAATTGATTTGATTAAGACGTTAATAACTTCGTTTCATTATAAACAGGTGTATTTTTGTTATGAACTGTGCACTGTGCGTTATGCAATATTCGCTGTTGGCTACGCGTTATGCATTTTTATAAACCCAGCCTAAGGTACACTTCGCTTACAATGAAAGGTCGCAGTCTTACCTTTGCAGGTTCCACTATGGTCCTATCATATAAGCTGCGCCATAGTGGAAACAAACAAGGAAAGCTGCTACCTTTCAAGGTCAACCAATCGCATACCATGTTCACTTCTACGTACGGGATCTAGAAAATAAGGATTAGGATTAGATAAGTTTTATACTCTCAATGACATATAAATAAATGTTCGAATACTTTCTCATTTAGCCAATGGAACAAAACTCAAGATTATTCATCAGTAAGCTACTCCGTAATAGTTTTCATTAGAAGAACCAACCCAGATCGTATGAAACACTCTTCAGAAATAAAATTTAAACAAGACTACTAACCTCAAATAATTTTTTTAAACGAAAATATTTTCTTCTTTATAACCTAAAATACTTCCTAGATATTCAATTTGAACCAAATTGTTAAAATAACATTTTTGAAAAAATTTGAATTTTCTAAATATATATCAGTCATTAGTAAACACTAAACTACCCATAATTTTAGGGCCAGAATCCAAATCACGATTTTATCTCGTATGTTAATATAACATCTAAATGTCGATATATATATTTATTTATTTTATAATAATCATTTAAGGGTAGTTAGCTGATAACATTTAAAAATAAAAATTGTTACTCATTACAAAATATTATGGAAATATATCTCACAAAAGGAAAACCTCTTTTCGCCAAATATATATACAAAATACCTCATAAAGTGAAATGTTCCTGTCTTTTATACATTTTGTTCCTTTTACATGTTCCTATCTAAGTGTTCTATCATCCTTTACCAATTTCCTCTTTCCCCCTTTTATGTTTTTTTTTGGTTTCCTCTTTTAGAAAGTTGTGTTATGCGTTTCACTCTCCTCCCTGATGAGTTCCGATAAAATGAAACCTAGGTCGGGGGAATGGGCGGTTACGATAGATTTTCTTCAAAAGGAAGCTATTAACTCTTTGTCCAGTGGCAGCAATGTAAAGTGTGAACTGGGTTATTTTTTTCTTTGTAAAAGCAAAATTTTTTTTGTCCCGTTTATATATTTCTATTAACTTTTTCCTGTACATTCTTCCAAATATATATACAAAATAAGCTTACTATTGGAGAAATTATGTAGGATTGTGTATTACCTTTTATAATTATTGTAAGTCACTGAGAATATAAATGTTATGTAACTATTAATCCTCCTTTTAATTTCCCGATCAACTTCGTAGAAGTATCTTAAGCTCTTGTTCAATAGAATAATAACCTTCGCAACAGACTGTATTGTTCTTCTTATCAACTACGTCACGAATAATTAATTATTTTTCAACTTTTTTTATTGATACGTTTGAACACAAGACTGTTTACATCTTAACAAATCAGAAAAGCAGGATAGAAATAGTACAGAACAGTGCAGTGAAGTTAATGTACAGTCTAATTTTCATAGGAAGGGCATTTTAGAAAGTACAAACACAAATATTTGGGGGGGGGGGAGGGGAAATTGATAAAATTCTACCATATTGTAGGTCTAGTTACTGGAATGTCTGTTTGGAGGAGACGACAGTCAATTAATTTAAATTAATTGGAAAATGCCACCTGGACACTGGAATCGAACCCGGAACCTTTGGTTTAACGCACAACTGGACGTGCGGAGATCGTCAGCTATATAATCATGAGCGATCAATTGATATCGCGAGCTATCAGATACTACAGATAATCTTCCACCAGAGAGGGCTGTTATGATGATAACTCGCGATACTATCGGTCGATCATGTGTAGCTGAAGATTCCCACACGTCCATCACAGACTCAGCCTCAAACTATGAGTGAAGACTGACCTGAGCATTGGCGCGCTAAGCCAAAGGTCCTGGGTTCGATTCCCGTGTCCAGGTGTCATTTTTCAATTAATTCATTCCATTAGTGTTATTTTATAGGTATTGGTAACATCTATAGTAGTGACATGTGCAGATCACATGACTTGGCGTATGAATACATGATAGTAGATTTATTAGCTTTTATAGCTGCTAGATAAGGAAGACAGGGTGACAAATAAACAAGTCCTAAGAAGAGTGGGTGAGAAGAGAACCATTTTGGAAATGTGATTCTTCGGCACAAAGCAAATATGATCGGACACATCCTTAGGAGGAACTGTCTTCTACATGACGTCATAGAAAGAAAGGTTGAGGGAAAGAGGAGCTTAGGAAGGAGGAGGATTCAAATATTGGATGACTTGAAGGAAAAAAGAAAATGATGGGAACTGAAGGAGGAGGCAGAAGACAGGGCGTATTGGAGGTCTAAGTTCACTGACAAAAGGAATGGATCTTTCGAAAGACAAAACAAATAGTAGTAATAAAGATAAGACACTTTCTATGAAAATTGGACTGTACAAAGAAGGGGTAAAAGGAGCATGAGATGTAAAAAGCCACAACGCAGCCAGTAGGAACTGAACCCGAGACTCCCAACTCTCTATCATCACTCTGTCGTCACGATAGAGACAAGGTAGATCATTAAATTAAATTATATTTGACTCCGAATAAGAAGTGCTGGGTTCAATTCCAATCATCTGTGTTCAAGCTCATTTCGGTGGCCGATGTTGGACTGGCCTGTTGATGACGGGGAGATCAGGGATCGAATCTCGGTCGGGTCTACTGAGAGTGGTTTTCCTCCTTCCAACCAAATTCGAGTAAATTATCTTTAAAATGCACCCTCTCTCATCCTTACCCCATTAAAATAATGATCATATATGCGCAAAGCCTGAGCAGGTAGTAAGACGCGGTGATAAATATAATAATAATAATAATAATAATCTATGTCTAAGTTTTTCCCCGCGGTGGTTTCCCACTCCACCTTCAAGGCGAATACCACGCCATCACGTCTTAAATGCCGTCCAGGTTGTACACAGTTAATTTCACTATTTTAGTAGGAATAAACAAGGTAGAATTTAGAATAAATGTACTCACATTTGTTGGAAAGGATATTAAGAAATAATTTAAGGAAATGAAACCACCCTCAATACATCCAGCCGGGATAACAACCCCGATCTTCCCACTATCGGTAGTCCGGTATATTCCGAGAATGACGCCTTGGCCCATTCGACCACTGAAAGAGTATTTGATTTCACGAATATATTTACAGGTAGCAACATTGACCTACCCATAATGCCCTCTCCTGGGCCATCAACAGTCTTGCGTTTAACGCACCAATAAAATAAATATCAGTGTTTCCAACTAACGAAACAAGTGACAGTCGTACCAAAACCCCAAGAAATCAACTTCACTCCCCCAACCCGGGGAATACCTTGGACTTGAAGAGGGGATCTCCCCCATCATCCAGGAGCAGCAGCAGGGTGGTGAGGTTGCCGTTCTTGGCCGCCACGTGGACGGGCGTCTGACCGTCGTCGGTCGTGAGGTTGGGCGCCGCTCCGGACTTGAGGAGCATCAGGGCGCATTTGTCGCCGTCCTTGACCCGCGCAGCGATGTGCAGGGGCGTCTCTCGCATCTTGCCGCCTGCGGACAACAGGTCGTCGGTTCACAAGGGTGCTGGTTCACAAGGGTGTAGGTTCACAAGGGTGTAGGTTCACAAGGATGCTAGTTCACAAGGATGTAGGTTCACAAGGGTGTAGGTTCACAAGGATGCTAGTTCACAATGATGTTGGTTCACAAGGGTGTCAGTTCACAATGATGTAGGTTTACAAGAATGTAGGTTCACAAGAATGTAGGTTCACAAGGATGTAGGTTCATAAGGATGTAGGTTCATAAGGATGTAGGTTCACAAGGATGCTAGTTCACAAGGATGTAGGTTCACAAGAATGTCAGTTCACAATGATGTAGGTTTACAAGAATGTAGGTTCACAAGAATGTAGGTTCACAAGGATGTAGGTTCACAAGGGTGTAGATTCACAAGGATGTAGGTTCACAAGGATGTAGGTTCACAAGGATGTAGATTCACAAGGATGTAGGTTCACAAGGATGTAGGTTCACAAGGATGTAGGTTCACAAGGATGCTGGTTCACAAGGGTGTCAGTTCACAATGATGTAGGTTCACAAGGATGCTAGTTCACAAGGATGTAGGTTCACAAGGATGTAGGTTCACAAGAATGTCAGTTCACAATGATGTAGGTTCACAAGGATGCTAGTTCACAAGGATGTAGGTTCACAAGGATGTCAGTTCCTTATTTTAGTGGTGAGAGGATGGGAAAACTCATAGGGGATGGAGGGTGAGGGTGTAAACCACCCCAAATGCAGCTGGTTGGGATTGAACGAGGGTTCTGGCAGAAAAAAAACTTTTATAAAATAAAAACTAGGAATTGGACCATCGTACCCTTAAAGATATTCGAGATTCGAGGATTCGAAAATATATTGGATTCGAGACTCAAATAATTAATTAATTTTTTTATTCAAATTTTAAACTTTGCTTAGTTTTAGTTCTCTAATATTTAGAATTGGTGGTCAAGTCCCAACATTATTATGGGACAGATTTAACAACCAGACCCCAGAACATTACTTTTACACTTAGCTGAATGTATTAGTCATTTTTACCAAGATTTGGATTCTAATTCGAGGTTCGGATAAAATAAATATTCGTAATTGAGACTCAGATTCTTAAAATGGTAGGTTCAAACCAACTCTAATAAAAACATATTTTTATGCGGAGATACAATTTTACAATAATATTATTGTTATTTTATAGCTATTGATCTTATTATCTATCAAAAGTTACACTTTCGTATCACATTACTTGCAGTATAATTATATGAAAATTGTTTGGTGACTTTTATATTACTGCGTAAGAAAGGTTTCTTCCTATCTGAATCTGACTGTACCAACCTTCCTGGAATTACCCCCCCCCCCCAAAGAGAAAGAAGTTGCCCCACCTGTGACATGCACATCAGCCCCGAACCCCAACAGGGTCTCCACGACGGCGGGCTTGGCCGACTCCACGGCGATGTGCAGGGGCGTGTAGTTGTCCTGAAAAACACAAGGGGAGCTTTATGAGGGAGTATTCCAGGACCGGTGTCTTTTCGTGGAGTGTTGCCAGGGTAAGCAGAGCTTGTTAAAACTGTACCTGTGATATGTTCTCCCCCACTCTGTCCCCATTTGACCAGGATAATTAGGTTAGTTTAAACTGTAGCTGTGAAAGTTTTAACAATCTTTGATTACCCTGGTCAAATGGGGACGGAGTGTGGGAAAATATATCACATGTACAGTTTTAACAAGCTGTGATAATATATACGTGAAAGTAGATCTACATTCTGATATTCATAGGAAACCCATTATTTGAAAAAAATGGGAACCAATATTGCAACAATGGCGGGAAAATATATTAGAAAATATTTACATTCTTAGTCCATTTAACTAATAATGTAAATATTAATTACACAGTAATTAATAAGGAAGATTCCCCCCTCCTCCATCCATTACTGTTTCCAGCCTGTGGTCTGGGTCAGTTTTTTATTCAAGCCATATATTTTCCACTATTGGCTTGTTAGACCTGTCGTATGTCTTATAATCTAACTTAAGACTAGGACAGGCACAACATCCAGTCCCCAGCCTTTAATTCATCACTGTGAAAGGGTAAAAACCATATTTCACCGGGAATTGAACCCAGGACCCTTAGCTCAGTAAACAGACACGCTACCTACTGAGCTAAGGTATCGCATAAAGAAATATTATCGGAAGCTTTAAACTAAGTTTATAATTAATAAATCAAATGGGACATAATTCTAGAAGGTCAAATGTCAAGCGAGAGGTGGAAAGGGGGCTTCCTATTAGAATCAGGGTTTCGTAACTTCTCTAGCCGTCTGATCAGGTTCTTCCTATACTCACATGTGTGGTGACGTCAACCTTCTCCCCCTTCTGGAGCAAAGTGTTGATGATCCCCACATGGCCGTACCGCGCCGCCGTGTGGATACTCCGTGCTCCGCCCTGGGGACACATGACACCCCATTCAGTACTACCAACCAACAAATACAGGGAACAGCTTGATTGGCGTAGTGGGGTACAAAACATTTTGGTGGTCTAATGCGGCAATATCGCAGCAGACTAGATTGTCGATCACGGGGAGATAGAGGTTCGAATCTAGGTCGGGTGTTACAAATTAGTTTTCCACTCTACCTTAACGCAAATGTGGATACACTTGTTCTAAAATATAGTATCTATAATCCCTAAAACCTTTAGCGTAATTAGTACATAAGCGTATAGCCTGAACGGGTAGTAAGAAGGTATGTCAAATCTTTTAGAAAATAAAATAAAATGTCACCTGGCGTAGAGTTCGAATCATGGTCCTCTGGTATTACGCCCCTTCTTTCCTTCAACAACTGAGCTGTCCAGGTCATAGTTCCAGTTGATGTGCCATTTGACCAGCTCAGACTCTGGATCACTGGTCTAAAGTTCTAAAAGACGTCACTATCGAGACAGACTGGAACTGTCTGTGACGAGGAGGTCGTGGCTTGAATACCAGTCGAGTATACGAGGGGAATGGTTCATTCTACCTTATTCTAACGCCATTATTGTCCTTAAATATGTACAGCCCGGATTTGTAGTAACTGAGATATCTAGGATAGTGTGTCTGTACTTATTTACTCTATGAGACTAAGAACTCGTAAGTTCATTGCCAGTTGACACACTTGCAAAAGTACGTCAACTATCCCTATTTGAGCTAGTTCTATCTAGTCCACTTTATTACACCCTAACCCTATCTTGAGCTAGTTCTATCCAGTCCACTTCATTGCTACCCTAACCCTATCTTGAGCTAGTTCTATCCAGTCCACCTTATTACACCCTAACCCTATCTTGAGCTAGTTCTATCCAGTTCACTTTATTACACCCTAACCCTATCTTGAGCTAGTTCTATCCAGTTCACCTTATTACACCCTAACCCTATCTTGAGCTAGTTCTATCCAGTTCACTTTATTACACCCTATCTCTTTCAGGCCTACTATAATGTTACCCTCCCATCTGAGTCTAGGTCTTCCTATCAGGTTTCCCAGTCAATACAATGAACACAGTTCCAGTTTGTTTCATTCACGCTCCTCT
This sequence comes from Timema bartmani, assembly GCA_902151455.1. Classification (NCBI taxonomy): domain Eukaryota; kingdom Metazoa; phylum Arthropoda; class Insecta; order Phasmatodea; family Timematidae; genus Timema; species Timema bartmani. The sequence continues at coordinate 70,469 of CABFWB010000348.1, read as the reverse complement.
CTTAAGATGTTTGATTGTGAAACCCCTTTAACTGTTCATATTTTATTGGTCATGGACCGAGCCTTACCTTGTTAGGCATGTGTAGGTAGACTCCCTTCTTGAACAACATCATGGCACACTCGGCGTGCCCATTGAGCGACGCGATGTGCATGAGGGTGCTGCCATCTTTGGTCCGTTCAAAGATGGACGCTTTAAACTTGTCGGCCAGAAGCTCTATCACTGTTGCATGTCCATTTTCCGCCGCCAGGTGCATAGGAGTCCGATCTACACGGAACAGAAACAAAGGAGACTGATTACTTCGTGACCGTGCAACGAAACCTATATCCAACAGGATAGTTATATTGTTTTGTGACGTCACTCAAAACCACTGAACATGGGCAGATTTCTTATACTTGACAGCGCATTTCGTAGCCACTTGTTACCGCGCGATTGGTCAAGATACATTGGTCTAAGTGGGTCATTCACGTAGTCAACACGCGATTGGTCAAGATACATTGGTCCAAGGGGGTCATTCACGTGGTCAGCGTGCGATTGGTCAAGATACATTGCTCCAAGTGGGTCATTCAGGCGGTCAACGCGCGATTGGTCAAGATACATTGGTCCAAGTGGGTCATTCACACGGTAAGCGTGTGATTGGTCAAGATACATTGGTCCAAGTGGGTCCTTTCACAGGTCAACTTGCGACGGCTTGATTCCAACGCTCTTTCCCCAGCATTTTCTCGGCGGTTGGCGGTGGCGGCATTGCTCAACATCAAACAAAGATAAGGAAACCTTTTCACATCGACGTTTGCTACCCCATACCACGCGTTTTCAGTTGTAACTTTGCTCTCTTGGTGCAAGAACAGGTCTAGGTACTCAACCTCTTGCACCAAACACCAGCCCTTGGTGCCTCTGGAAGCCGGGAAATTGATACCGAGATTTTGGTTTGTGAGGTTAATACACGCCCAGTATACGGTTTACATGGCTTAGGCTATTTGCCGACTAACTAAAATTTTATCAATACATACAAGAATGAAATTCCTGATAAAATTGTTGACGGACCTTAAAGTGAGTGCCAGTGTTTCGGTTTCAGTAACAGGTGCTATCATGTTGGTATCACTTGTTGAAATATCTGGGTGTATGGTAATCAGTAGCTCGTCAGATGATGAAAATGACTGAACAATTCAGGTGGATGCTCTTTAATTTATTAAATAGCAGGTTAAACTCTCAGTCAATCGCTCACTAATTGGTGGGTGAACCCAATACTTCTTTGTTTTTATTTGTTTTATCTTCCGATGTAATATATACGCTACCATTGCTTGTTTTCTATTCACCTCCATTTTGTGGACACACCAGCAAGCTACTGACTCCAACGCGCCGGAACTTCTATACGTTGGCAAACAGCGCGCTAGAATCGTCCGTGTGAAAATACTCAATAATCAAAACGCGGGGTAGATCTGACGCGCGTTAGTAGATACGCGCGACAAGAAAACGTCCATGTGAAACGGCCCTAGGGCTTAGACAAATAGTTCACATGACGTCATTAAAATAAAAATTGTCCCGAAACAATTTTGACTTTAGTGACGTCATGGCTACTTTTTCAAGACCAGCTACGCAATGCACTATCTAATAGAAACAGTTTGCACATGTGCAGTCGTTTCGAGTGACGTCACAAACAAAGGTAATTCACTGTCGCGCCCCTTTCAGGGGTAATGGCTGGACATCAGTAGTCTAGTAGTAAGTAGTAGTAGTAGTAAGTCTATTGGATTAACATTCAAATTATAAACAGTATGGACACTTATGAGAACTTTTTGAAGTTTTTCAATTTATTAAAAACTATTTTTGGACAGTGACTAATATGATAGTTAATTTAAGTTTAATTTGCAAAATTCATAATTAATGAGATTGATTCTATTAATTTTATATTTAGAAAGCCCTATCTCAAGTGATCTATTTGAGAAAAATCAAGATATCAACTACGCAATACAGTAGGTGGGAAAAAATCCCACCAAAATACGCGAAGAAGAAGAAGAAGAAGATATTGGTTTCGATTATTTGAGGTAGAGATGTTAGCAGTAAGAATACTTTTTACAGTATTTATCTGAGTATAGTCAAATTTTAAATTTAATTTAATTTAAATTTTCATTTTAGAAAGTAAAAACTTTTTTTTTTGCCAACATTGATGTCTTTCCACTATATTATTTTAGTTATTTCATAATTATTGATAATATCTATCAACAATGACAGCTGCAGTTCATATGAATTTATACATGAAAAAAGTATTTCAAATTATTCCCAGCAATTTCATGTAATTAAAGTTTTCGATAGTCCAACCCTAACTCTAGAGATACTATTGTGTTACAAGAAGAAAATAGTATTTCCTCCACAGGACCTGCAGTTTCCCCCAGAGGTTGTTACTGAGCGCAGTTAAAGAACGTGGTGGTACTGTGTTACAAGAAGAAGACAATATTTCCTCCACAAGACCTCCAGTTTCCCCCAGAGGTTGTTACTGAGTGCAGTTAAAGGAACGTGATGGTACTGTACCTTGATGGTCGATGATGGAAGCACTGGCGCGGACTCCATAGAAATATTTGACCAGCCCTTCGTCACCCTCAGCGGCTGCTATGTGAAGGGATGTTTGTCCCTCGCCCTGGAAATAAGTTAGTTGTTTATAGGGCTAAGCTATATTTTATATGGTACCGGTAATTAATATTCATATTACACAGGGTGTATCAATCTATATGAGAAGTAACTGTGGTGTGGATAGTAGATCTCAAACCCACACAAAAAGTCCTTATGAAAACCTGTCCTCTGTTCGATGGTTCCTGAGATAAGTAAGTTTTTACACTTCTTGTAAGGGTCGTATCACTGCTGGTACACAGGCAGGGCTGCAGATACACCAACAGGAGTGTATAAAATAGGGCTATTAACAATTAAAGTAACATTATGGAAGGCCTTATTATTTTAATATATGTAATTGATAAACTATATTTTGAATCATACTTTATAAATATAAAATATGATGTCTTGGACTATTCGGCCCCAAAGCGGGTTAAACGTTTGCCTAATATTAATTGTAGCCTATATTTAATTAAAATATTAAAAGTGTCACTTGTTTGTAATGTTAATAGGAATTCATGAAATGTAAAATATATTTAAAATTTTAAAACCTTCACGGTATCAAACAAATACATTACTTTACCTTCTGGGAATTTTTTTCCCAGAAAAACCTCTAGACCAGTGGTTTCAATAAAAACAATTGTTCACGGCACACTATTATTTGTTGTGAGTCCTTACGGCACACTGAAGGTGTAAGTTGGTGGCACTACGGGATATTCGGGCATGCGCAGAGATACTTCTCTCAGTTGAACAGGAAATAGCCCACTTCGGTGGCCGTATGGTCTAAGGTGCTACTCTGGCAGTGAATTAGAATGCTGATGACTGTGAGATCAAGTTTATAATCTCGGTCGGGTGTACTGAGGTTTTTTTAAGAAATGGTTTCCCACTCTCCTTCCAAGCAAATGCAGATACAATCCCTATTATAAGCTTCCAAAAACCATCAGCGTAATTAGCACGGGTAGTAAGACGGGGTGCTAAAAAAACAAGAAATAAAAGTCTATTCGACCACGAACGGAACTTTTTTGTAATAAATTACAAGTTTCTCATTAGTTACTTAGTTCTTTGATTATGAATCATTAAATTCCCAAAATAATAAATATATTAAAAAGCTTTAGAACATTTCCCTCTTATTTTTTTAGAAAAAAAATTATGATTGAATTAAACCACTTTTAATAATTTTTCTATCAAAAATTTTTAAAAATGCCCAGAATTTTGCGGGCACACCCTTCGAGAACCACTGGTCTATAAGAACAAACTACCCCTGGAAACACATACCGCGTGACCACCTGTATAACTCACTCTTCAAATATCACAACAGCACTAAAAGCGGAGAGTTACGGAATGAAAAATGGACGTGATCCAACCGTGGTACCCACGAATCATCGTTTCCCAACAGAACGACACTACTTCACGTCTTCCCTCCACGACACAAACAGACTACTCTGTCCTCCAGGATCAAACACACACGAATACATTACTTCTAAAAATAAAGAACGCTACAGCTGGAGGTAGAAAAACAAAACACAACGCAAGCGGCGATGGAGAAATAAAACAACAATAATAATAATAATAATAATAGGTGAGAGTAGGTGAGAGTAGGTGAGAGTACAATGAGTAGAAAAAGGGAGAGGGAGGTATTAAGTCGTCGACAGAAAGTAAAGATAAGAACAGTGTACGTGGGGTGTATATTTAGAGGTTAAGTAGGCACGTAGGTCTCCCACCAAACGTAGCGCCATAAAACCCGGGTTAAGGTGTTTCTATCACACGGGGGTATCTGTTTCCTCGCACAGTTCTTCAGGAAACTGTCGGTGTTTTCGGTAACAAGGGGACAAGTCCTCTAGTCCCATCGGCGGGGGTCAAGGAATATTATTATTTTTATTTTTAGTACCGCTTCTTACTAACAGTTTGGATTATACGTCTACGTACTAATTACGTCGATGTGTTAAGGATGAATGATGTTGAATTTAGAGGAAGTGCACATACATTTACGTGGAAGGAGAGAGGAAAACAATTTGGAGGTGGGGAAAACCACTCTCAGTACATCCGACCGGAATTCGAACCCCGAACCGCCCATCATTGGTAGTTCAGTATATTGCGAGGATGAAACTTTAGAGCAGTTTTTTTTTTTCAAAATGCGTTCCGTTAAGCTCTTGGGCTCCGCCCTTAGTTATTTCAGACTCCGTGAGACAATTTTAGAATATTCTTTGTTTTTCCCACTATAAAATAGCATCAGTAACTAGGATTGCCAACATTTCCGAATCTGAATAAAGGACATTTGCCAAAGGTGCAGCCAGAACGTGTGATGTTTTCTGTTTGTTTTATAATATTATACTTGTCGAATTAAACTGTCATTTTTAAATGTTTATAATATTAGTTCACTTCACTCATCCTAACCAATTAACAACATTAAATGTGCATAGACCAAACAGGCGGTTAGTAAGACATTAATAACAAATAAAAAAAAATTAAAAATACATGTTATAAAACTGAATATAATACATCGAATTTTCAACTGAATACCAAGAAAATTTAATCATTTACATTTCGTTGGTGACTTTATAAGGTTTTCTTAATCATATTGACTAATTGCTCTGCTGTGTCCGTCCCAACAGATGTCTGCCTTAATAAAAGGAGTAATCTAATTAACAATAGTTATTGATTAACCATTTTTTACTACCACGTCTTACTACCTGTTCAGGCTCTGCGCAAATATGACAATTAATCTGATAGGGTAAGAATGAGGAAAGAAGCATTTTAGAGGTAGTACAAGCATTTGCGTGGAAGGAGAGTGGGAAACCATTTAATGAAAATCACCCTCAGTAGACCCAACCGGGATTCAAACACCGATATTTCCATCATCAGAAAGCCAGTCTAATATGAGAGTGACACCTTAGACCATCTGGCCACCGAAGCAGGTATCGATTAATTGATCCTACCTTTATCATGGTTGTACCAAGGAATTTTTTTCAGCCTGAATCCATATTTTTAAGTTTTTTGTTTGTTTACATCACGTTTACCGTTTGGGCTATCCGCATATTTGCATTAATAGGGTGAGTATGAGGAGGGTAGTATTTAGAGTAAATACATCCGCATTTGAAGGGAGTGGAAAAATACTTAGGATAAAATATCTTCAGTAAACCCCACGAGGATTCGAACCCTAATCTCCCCGTCATGCGGTACAAACAAAATGTCACTTTTTTATTTTCTCCTGGGATCCACGTCTTGCTTTCCATCCAGACTGCACCAATGGGTTATTGAAAAGGAAGTTAAAATTAAGAGAAAAGTACATTCATTTGTGTGGATTGAGGACGGGAAAATCATTTTAAAAAATGCTATGGTACACCTTCCCGGGATTTAAATCCTGACCTTTTCCTCCACCGAAAAGGCAAATAAGACGAGTCTGACACCTTTTACCGCGTATCCACCGGTGTGATTGAGTCCCTTCTCTGCTACTGACATGGGTCGAATGGTTAGAGGTCGACTATGGTGGTAGATCCCTGGTGATGACAAATGTTGTTTATGTCTTCACTCTTAGTGAGCTCCGAATAAAAACTAGATCCCCCCCGTTCCACCGAACTTACATCTTCTTGAGACCTAATACAAACTACAACGGGTTTCAAACCCGTCTTCCAAAGGGATTTATTTGAACATCGTCTAAAGAACAACGCCTAAACGTTTTTGACAATGGATGAGGCTCTTGATTTATTTTTTTCGATCCACTTATTAAACTCCCTAGAACTAGAGTTGGGAGTGTATAGTGAGCTATGCTGTTCTAGGTTAACTTACCCTGTAAGATTATACAATCAATTGTTTAGCAAAACTAAGCACATAATTATATTTAAATTAATAGATTAAGTCTTCAAGTTTTATCTCCTTTCAACTGAGACTGTTTCGAGCACTTCTTAAGAACTAATTCATCAAAAACTGTTCAAAATTCACGCGTCTGCGCAGCTAAGTAGTTCTACCCATATTGTGACATGAAGAATGAGCTGGTGAACTGCTTGTCTAAAGCACAAGACAGAGTGGAAGGGGATTGACCTCCTCCAATTCAGAGTGAGGCGCCTGCTGGATATAAGAGCCGGGCTACTTTTCCGTGGGCCACCCTGTATATATTCAATATTTGTATATGACTTCATCCTGTCTCTGAAATGTGTAGAACTTTAAGAGTATTGGAGCTAAGGATGATTGTGTAGTGTTACACTCCCTTACTGTCTTATGGTCATTTCATAAGGCTTGTGTTGATATAGTCTTTTTTTTAATAATAATTAATAGCCAGAACTATTATTTATGCTTATTAGTGGGAATTACTCCATCTAGATATCATATTCAAAAAAATTGAAAAATGACACCTGGACACCAGGTCCCGGGTTTGATTCCCGTGTCCAGGTGTCATTTTTCAATTTTCAGAATTTTTTTTTAATGTTCAGACAAAATTATCAAATGTTTATATATGTACAGTAGTGTTCCAATCATCCGAGACCTAATCATCAGAGGTTCTGTACTATTGGAGGTTCCGTATTATCCGGGGCTCTATGTTATCTTAGATGGTAACATAATTCATGTTTGGTGATAATTGTCTCGGAAATGAACTGCATTCAACTCATCAAGGTATTGTAAGGAGTAGCGGAGTGTGCCATTGGGTGACTCATCGTTTCCAAGTACTCATCATCACTATCAACTGTTTCCAGCCAGTGGCCGGGTCAGTTTAGTAAAATACCTTCATCTTCCTCTATCCTTTCACCATTCTTCCTTATTTAATTGCTTCCATTCTTCTCTTCTTACATGCACACTTTCTGTTATCTGCTCCTCCCATCTTTTTCTTGGCCTCCTTTGCGGTCTTTTTCCTACATAATTCATTTCCATAATTTTCTTTGGCATCCTATCCTTCCTAATCCTTATCTATACCATCTCAGTCTTACTTCCTCTACTCATGTACTCCCTCTACTATCACTTATTTTCCCGGATAACTTCCTTCCTAATCCTGTTCCTCCTCGTGACAGTTAACATGCTCCTCACAAACTTCGTTCCTATGACCTCCACTTTCCTGGTCTCTCTTACATTCAATTTCCATGTTTATGTTGCATATGTGACAATGGGTACAAAGTACGCCCTGTAAAACACTTCCTTACACTTCAAGGTCACTTCTATTCTCCGTACCAGGTCTCTTACACACCTATAGAACAACTCTCCATAGCAGGTCTCTTACACACCTATAGAACAACTCTCCCTGCTGTCCTCTTCTCATTACATCCTCTCTACTTCCGCCTTTCCCCTTAATCCCGCTTCTAAGATATTTTACGTACTGTACTTTTCTCAACTTTATAGTTCTTCTAGGCCTTATCCTCTTCCTTGTCATTACCACCACCTCACACTTCGCCATGTTAAATTTAATTCCACACTCTTTTACTTTCTCATTCCATTCCTGTATTTGTTCCTGTAATTCCACTTCATTATTCCCCATACCAACAAGTCATTAACAAACATCGTGGCTTTCATTCTTTCCTCCCCGAGTTTTCCTGCCACTCTATTCATGACCATTTCCATTACCATTACAAATAGTGATGGTGAGAGGGCACTCCCCTGCTTCACTCCATTTTTTATTTGGAACCACTCCGTTCTCTCATTCTCCATCTTAACACAACTCCTTTTATGCTCATACATGCTTTTCACTCTCATTACAATTCATCTTTCTACTTCGGCCTCCTCCATGGCTTTCCAAACTTTATTTCTATCAACGCTATCATATGCCACGTAATGTGGGGCCGTAAATTTCCGCCATTCTAAGTCGAGTCAGTTGCCTGCCACTGAGCGTTAAGCTGCATATTATTTATCTGTCGTGATTTTTTATAAATATTGTGGGTATTTGGTGTGTTTAGATTTAGTATAGGGTATTTTTTCAAAGTTTCTTATCACGAGTGTAAATAAAATAAAACAGGTTGTTGCTATTACGGTGGAAAAATTGTAGTGTTGAAACAAATTGATGATGGAGAAACTTTGAAGAAAAAAATTGGCTGTGGCTGTGTCATGGACACGGCCGTGTACGTGAATACGTTTATGTAACGGGTTATATTTTTTAAATAAAATATTTTGACGTGATGATCGATAGATTTTGACGATAACTGACGATTAAAACTTAAACGAACATCGTAGCTTCTCCGAGTCAAAAGTTATACTAATTGCAAATCTCGATACGCAGCAAAATAACCTCAAAATGGCGGCGCTTCCCCCTCCACCGCGCGCGATGCGTCACTGTTCTCGCTTATCGTAATGAATTCTTTGATACTTTAGCTATCCAGTGGTATAATTTAATTTGGGATGTAGAGGAAAGATTCGAAACTACAACACCAAACTGTATCCCCCGATTTTGTTATCATTAGGTTTTTTGGATTGCCCCCGTATGGTAGCAAATTTAAAGACGTATTCACGTCAAAAAAAAAAATTGCGATTGAGATAATAAAGTGACTGTTGGTGATTGGAGTTTAAAAATAGATGGGATAGAGCAATGGTGGTCAATAAGTCAATACAAAAATCTGAGCTAGTTAATATTGGAGAAATACTTTAATTGTGTTCTGCTTTATCCGAGTTTGCCTCTGTTCCCGTTAACCTCGGGTGGACGGGACTTTACTGTGTGTGTGTGTGTGTGTGTGTGTGTATATATATATATACACACACAGTAAAGTCCCGTCCACCAACCTTTTCGTACGCAAGTGGACAAGAGCTCGTGACAATAATTGTCTACCACTGACCGAACCCTAACTATTGTATTATTGTCTTGGCATTATCTCGAGAGACTTAAAACGAAATTTCAAAATAAAAATTGCTCTACAATTACGTTTACTGGTATTTAATTCTCATTTACAGATCAAACACGTAACTGAGGGAACCCAGATGCGGGGGACTCTAGTTAGACCCTCGAGTGTTGCCTAATATAGTGTATTATCTCTGTGTATTTAGATTACTACCTAGATAATATTCCATGGAGCAGAGGTTGGGTGGGAGGGGTTAATTGCTACTCTTGCTGTCTTGATTTAGGTCAGTTTGTAGCTCATGTGTTAACTTAACCTAAAATACTAAAATAAAATAAACATATACAACTGCTTTATAATATATAATAAAAACATTATTATATATTATTATGTAACTGCTAAGAATTTAAAAAATATTATATGTATACTTAAGGGTAGAGGAAAAACCATCAAAATTAATCTTTGGACGTATTTAAGTTATACATTTGACATGTGCTCGTCTTGCTTCAAGTACAAAACTATTTGTATATTTTTATACCTAAAGTAATGTTTTATTCATGGCTAAATGACCTACACTAATTATTAAAACGAGGAGATTAATTAGACATGTAATATTTTGCTGTAGCCGCACTGTTATCAAACTGTATTGTTTTGTGGACGAGACCGCAGTTTTATGCGTAGGAATGAAGGTCAACACGAAGATAATGTGGTAATGACTGAAGGTGCGATTGTTTCTTCAGCAACACTACAACTACTTGCTGTGCTCTCACGAGAATGAACATTGATATAATGTGGTAGTTACTGAGGGTGCGATTGTTTCTTCAGCAACACTACAACTACTTGCTGTGCTCTCACGAGAATGAACATTGATATAATGTGGTAGTTACTGAGGGTGCGATTGTTTCTTCAGCAACACTACAACTACTTGCTGTGCTCTCACGAGAATGAACATTGATATAATGTGGTAGTTACTGAGGGTGCGATTGTTTCTTCAGCAACACTACAACTACTTGCTGTGCTCTCACGAGAATGAACATTGATATAATGTGGTAGTTACTGAGGGTGCGATTGTTTCTTCAGCAACACTACAACTACTTGCTGTGCTCTCACGAGAATGAACATTGATATAATGTGGTAGTTACTGAGGGTGCGATTGTTTCTTCAGCAACACTACAACTACTTGCTGTGCTCTCACGAGAATGAACATTGATATAATGTGGTAGTTACTGAGGGTGCGATTGTTTCTTCAGCAACACTACAACTACTTGCTGTGCTCTCACGAGAATGAACATTGATATAATGTGGTAGTTACTGAGGGTGCGATTGTTTCTTCAGCAACACTACAACTACTTGCTGTGCTCTCACGAGAATGAACATTGATATAATGTGGTAGTTACTGAGGGTGCGATTGTTTCTTCAGCAACACTACAACTACTTGCTGTGCTCTCACGAGAATGAACATTGATATAATGTGGTAGTTACTGAGGGTGCGATTGTTTCTTCAGCAACACTACAACTACTTGCTGTGCTCTCACGAGAATGAA
>CABFWB010000348.1:21827-58926 GCA_902151455.1 Timema bartmani | reverse complement strand
GTAGTTTCTTTAAATGGGGCGGTTGGGGCGGTTTTGTGTCGTCTCTGCATGAAACGAAACAAAATAAAACGTGACCTATTTAAATTTAATTACAATACGGAGATCTTTTTATTTTTAGTGTCACGCTTCTTAAATGTCCGAATCTTCTACCAACCAAACTAATGCAATGGGCGTAGGTGGTTGATTAAAAGGAAATGAACAAACATTCGCCCGGAGCTATGATGTAAAAGCAGTAGCTCAGCTGTGTAAAGAGTTTAGGAAGCTATGACTAAGCTAACTTTTCCGCTTAAACTCAAGAAAATATTCAATTTTTTTCAAATTAAAGTCATGAAAACTTAATTATGTAGCGATGAACGTCTTCACTTATTTGATTTAAATTATTTTGAAGTTTAAAAAAAAAGTAATTATGGTCCTTTTAAAGAAGGTGTTAAGGGGGTATTTATTGTATATGGAAGGATTTAAGGTGATTATAAATATATTTGCAACCATTTAATAAATAGGAAAATCACAATTGAACTATTAATAAATGTTAGAATTAAACCCCTAACAAAGAGATTGAAATACAAATATAGTATTGTGGCGTGTTTCTTACAATTATTTTGTAATGAATTATGAAAATCTCACAACAGCAATATTGATGAAAATGTAGAATTTTCACACACAAGTACAGTGATATCTTTAAACTACACATTTTATCATGACACACAGAGTGAGTATTTGTCAACACACGCAATTTTCCCTTTTTTTTAATTTTTGAAAAAGGCATTATATTTATTCAACATTTTTGTGCTTATGACAGTAATTTTAGTTGAATTTGAAGTAATTTTTCAACCTAATCGAGTTTTAGTTAGTATCTTAAATCAATGAGAAAGATACAATCCAATTTTCATATAAAGAGCCTTAACTGCCAAATAGAAGAATTAATAGGTATAATTTCACGTATTCATACGTCAAGTCATGTGATCTGAAACTGTAACTTTTGATAGATATGATCAATTATAATAAAATAACACTAATAAAATAATAAAATATTATCAAATCTCTGTATCTTTTGTTTTATATTTTTTATATAATAATTATTCACAAATAAAACAATAACAAGAGTTTTCGTTGTAGTTTTCGAGAACCTTCCAAGTCTCGTAATTATATTCAAACATTATTTTTTCAAGGCCTTGTCGTATTCTGTGGGTTAGCCCTAGCGTGATGAACGTCTTGGAAGCACAGCATTACGTTAGACCCGACACTACTGTACGACAGCGTGTACCGGAGAAAGTTGGCTCAGAGAAACAAAACAAATGAAGGTGTTCCGTAGTGGGGGGGACGTCGTGTTAAGTAATGTGCCCGTAGCACGGAACCTAGAAGTGGCAAGGGGCGCCACCCAAAATGAGGACCAAATATATTTATTGGCTCTCATTCTTGTCTCAGCTCCAAATGTAAATACTTCTCATCCCCACTTTAGGGGTCAAGTGAGGTATAACGGAAGCATGTACTTAGTAATTGTTTGGGTTCTTGAAACAAAACTTACGATTTTTTTTTATTAAAATGAAAATAAATGGTACGACACAATAATTAATGTAGTTTTCGTTTGCCCTGTAGGGTAAGCAGGCTTACCTTGCATTATTACACTATGGTGCAGTTTATAAGATAGGGACATAGCGTAATCCCTCAAGGTAAGGTTGATACCTCTCAGGGTAAACGGAAGGTAACCTACTTTCTTAGTAATGGACATTTATATCACTTCTTAGAAAATACTAACTTTATTTTTTTTAGGTCAACATTGGTGGCATTCTGCTATATTATTATTGTTATTTTATAGATATTGGTGTATTTCAAAAGTGACAGCTGCAAATCACATAGCTTGACGTATGAATACGTAAAAGTGGATGTAGTAAATTTTTCTGACATTCAGATATTTACATTTAGATTGTGACCAAATTTTCAAAAATAAGTTGTCAATACACATTAAGAAGTTTTTCTCAGGAAAAACAAACCTGATTTTTTATAACTATATAAAATACTCTTCAGGGCCAAATTTGGAATTAAGTTAACCCTAGAAATGAAGAATAATTACAAATTAAATTAAACGTTCTGTGATATGAACACATAACATATAAATATCAAGTTTGAACGAAATCCATCAAACCTTTTCAGATGTAGCCCCAGGGAGGGATGGGCTTATAAAAAATGTTGATAGAATTTTAAGACAAACTTTTTCGATTTCGGGGGAATATAAAACGTCAAGAACGATCGTAATTTCGAGGACAAAAATGTTTACGATATAAATTCTAGATTTTTATGAGACTTGGGCCTGGAAAATATATTTAATAATATTTTTAGGATTTTTAAAAGTATTATTTTGCTACGCATTACAATATTTTTGTAACATTTAAATTTCAATAAATCGCTTGCAAATTACGGCACTGAACGTATATAGGGGATCACGTGTCAACTTTTTTTAATTAGTTGAAAAATTACACCTGACCACGGGAATTAAGCCCAGGTCCTTTGGCTTAACGCGGCAATCTCCCACCACTGAAATATCCAGAGTTCTTCCTGTGCTTAAGGTCATTCTCATCCTTAAACTACGAATAAAAAATGACTCTGAGCCTGGAATGAATCCTGAATAGCTCAGTGGTAGAGTATAACATTGAAACTCCAAGACAAAGGTCCCGGGTTCGATTCCTGTGTCCAGGTGTCATTTCTCAAATAATTTAAAACCAATTTACATTTATATTTTCCAAGAAACATTATGGAGTTGTTTATAAATAGTGTTTTTTTAAATTTATTTTAATATTATAGATTTATAAACGGCTAATTTTTTATTAATTTTAAAATAAAAATATTTACTACATCATTTTCAGAGTTCCGTTGTCAATGAGGTTAGCTACAAATATTCTCAGTTTAAGAAAGCCGGTGTATACAATGACACGTGTTGATATGTGCCCAAACACATTATACCATCACACAGGTCTTGAATAGTCATAATAATTTCACACATAATTGAAAATTAACGATGGCACAGACATGTGCGTGTGAATCAAATCACTAAGCAAAAGCTCTTGAGTTCGATCCCCGTGCCATCGTGTCATTTTTAAACTAGTTTAATTTAACTGAACAATATTGGTTAGTAATCATATTTCCGTGGCTCGAGATAAGATCTAGTCAAATAAAGACGTAACATTACTTTAGGTTTAATTGAATATCTTAAATTAAACAAGAATAGTTAAAACTAACCCTCAGTCAATGAGTGTAACGAGTTCGAATTCCGACACTCGAGAAGAAGTGTTTGCAAATAATTATTTAATATTAGAATTTATTTTAGTGCCGTAAGATAAGTAATGTTAGCTTAGCTACAAATTGATTCTCTATAAGGAGTAATAATTATTGTTTTAGGTGGGGGTGGGGGTAACGTGAGTTAAAAGCAGTGTTTTTGTAGTTTTTCTAGTACATATTTTGGACAAAATAAACAATATATTGCTCTGTAAGAAACATAAAGTTTAATTTTATTCACATGCTGATATCAACATTTCTTGAATATCTATCCAGGGTGTCCTAGAATTTAATGACAACTTCTTCTCTTCATTTACAAATTTTGTCATCTAATACCGCTATGCTCATGACAGATATTCAATAAATGTTAATATCACCATGTAAAGAGAATAATTAAACTCTAAGTTTCTGCTGGAGCAAGTTTTGCTATAAAATCTACACACACAAAAACCACTGCCCTTAGCTCACGCTCTCTAAACTCTCACCTTAAGGCGGGGTGCCAGTGAGCGCGAGTTTAGTGCATTAATTTTGCAGTTTTTATAGCATAAACATTTTTTGGCCAAAATAAATCAAATATTTCTTCTATAGAAACAAACAGTTTAGTTTTATGCACGTGATAATCTCAACAGCTGTTGAATATCTGTTATGAGCATAGCGGCTTTAAATGACGAGAATAAATCGTTAAATTCCAGGACACCTCTGCCAGATTTTCAACAACTGTTGATATCACCATGTGAAGAAAACTAAACTCTATGTTTCTATAGAAGAAATATTTGACTTGTTTTGGCCAAAAAAGTTTATGCTACACAAACTTCAAAAATAATGCCCTTAACTCATGCTCACTAGCACCCCACCTTAAATGTGCAGAAGCTAGCTAGATTTAAACTAAACGCCGTGAGATACAGAGAGTAGACTATATGTGATAGATATTTAAAAGGCAAGAAGTATTATTACAATTTGCAGGGGTTAGCTAGATTTAATATTAAACGCCGTGAGATACAGAGAGTAGACTATATGTGATAGAGATTTAAAAGGCAAGAAGTATTATTACAATTTACAGGGGCTAGCTAGATTTAAACTAAACGCCGTGAGATACAGAGAGTAGACTATATGTGATAGAGATTTAAAAGGCAGGAAGTATTGCTAAACTGTGCAGGGGTTAGCTAGATTTAATATTAAACGCCGTGAGCTATAGGGAGTAGACTATATGTGATAGAGATTTGAAAGGCGAGAAGTATATTGCTAAACTGTGCAGGGGTTAGCTAGATTTAATATTAAACGCCGTGAGCTATAGGGAGTAGACTATATGTGATAGAGATTTAAAAGGCAGGAAGTATTGCTAAACTGTGCAGGGGTTAGCTAGATTTAATATTAAACGCCGTGAGCTATAGGGAGTAGACTATATGTGATAGAGATTTGAAAGGCGAGAAGTATATTGCTAAACTGTGCAGGGGTTAGCTAGATTTAATATTAAACGCCGTGAGCTATAGGGAGTAGACTATATGTGATAGAGATTTAAAAGGCAGGAAGTATTGCTAAACTGTGCAGGGGTTAGCTAGATTTAATATTAAACGCCGTGAGCTATAGGGAGTAGACTATATGTGATAGAGATTTGAAAGGCGAGAAGTATATTGCTAAACTGTGCAGGGGTTAGCTAGATTTAATATTAAACGCCGTGAGCTATAGGGAGTAGACTATATGTGATAGAGATTTAAAAGGCAGGAAGTATTGCTAAACTGTGCAGGGGTTAGCTAGATTTAATATTAAACGCCGTGAGCTATAGGGAGTAGACTATATGTGATAGAGATTTGAAAGGCGAGAAGTATATTGCTAAACTGTGCAGGGGTTAGCTAGATTTAATATTAAACGCCGTGAGCTATAGGGAGTAGACTATATGTGATAGAGATTTAAAAGGCAGGAAGTATTGCTAAACTGTGCAGGGGTTAGCTAGATTTAATATTAAACGCCGTGAGCTATAGGGAGTAGACTATATGTGATAGAGATTTGAAAGGCGAGAAGTATATTGCTAAACTGTGCAGGGGTTAGCTAGATTTAATATTAAACGCCGTGAGCTATAGGGAGTAGACTATATGTGATAGAGATTTAAAAGGCAGGAAGTATTGCTAAACTGTGCAGGGGTTAGCTAGATTTAATATTAAACGCCGTGAGCTATAGGGAGTAGACTATATGTGATAGAGATTTGAAAGGCGAGAAGTATATTGCTAAACTGTGCAGGGGTTAGCTAGATTTAATATTAAACGCCGTGAGCTATAGGGAGTAGACTATATGTGATAGAGATTTAAAAGGCAGGAAGTATTGCTAAACTGTGCAGGGGTTAGCTAGATTTAATATTAAACGCCGTGAGCTATAGGGAGTAGACTATATGTGATAGAGATTTAAAAGGCAGGAAGTATTGCTAAACTGTGCAGGGGTTAGCTAGATTTAATATTAAACGCCGTGAGCTATAGGGAGTAGACTATATGTGATAGAGATTTAAAAGGCAGGAAGTATTGCTAAACTGTGCAGGGGTTAGCTAGATTTAATATTAAACGCCGTGAGCTATAGGTAGTAGACTATATGTGATAGAGATTTAAAAGGCAGGAAGTATTTCTAAACTGTGCAGGGATTAGCTAGATTTAATATTAAACGCCGTGAGATACATAGCCTGGACTACAAGTGATACAGAGATATATTGAAAGAAGTATTATTCCAGTGTGTAGGGCCTTATCAAGGTGTAAACACAAATATTAAACACCGTTAATTGATTTAGATAACATCTTCAATGTACAGGGAATATCCAAGGCCTGTTCGACTGATAGCACTATACAGTTAACATATAAGCTACACCACAGTGGAACAAAACAAAGTAAGCTTGTAGCAACTTTCAGGAATAATGGTATGTTTAGATTAACACAGTGTAATATTTTGTAGTTTTGAGATTTTATAAAAGGCTATATTGATTGGTTGATCTCTACAATCTCTTAACATAATACAAACAAACTAGAGGCCTATAATCTTTTCACATAAAAAACTTTAAAATATTCGAGAAATTCTTTTCTCTAAGTTCCTATAGTAAATGTGCTTCACAGTAAATAAAACCTATCAAATAAAAATGTAGTTTTTATAACAAATTTCTTTGTACATTTATTATTTTTTATAATAATATTATGCAACCATACCGGCTGGTTTTAATTAGTGCTCACATTTTTTATAATTGCAATGTATAACCGTTATTTGCTGTATTTAATCAGTACTCACATTTTTGACACAATATTAAATATTATTTCCTATGGGGCTACTTAATTATTAATTAATCTACTAAGGTTGTGGAAGCCAAAAGGCTCGGTAAATAGCAGTACTCACATTCTGAATGTCGACGTTGGTGCCATAGTCGACCAGGATGCGCACCATGTCGACGTCTCGACGCCTGGAGGCGAGGTGGAGGGCGGTATCCCCGGTGTCCGTGGTGGCCCGCAGCTGCTCTGCGGTCTGCTGCCCCAAGAGTTCCCGCACCATGGACTGGTTCCCCGCCTCCACAGCCAGGAGTAGCGGCACCTTGCCCCTCTGCAAAGTATCGAGAGCGGATTTGAGCACCAGCTGCCACACGTTCTTCTTCACCCCCGCCTGGAGGCGGTTCTTAGTCACAAAGTTACCCCCAGTGGCGGCGGCAGCCACCTCCACGGCCTGTTTCACTGCCACCGGGTGGTCCGCCCCCACGCCGATCAGGCTAGAGCTCAGGTTCTTTAGGAGTGGAGTGGCGCCGATCTTACCGGCGCCGCCACCGGTTTTGTTGGCGACGTTACTCGTGAGTGTTTGCGACGATGGTGTCGCGGTAAGCATCGCCGATGACGACGCAGCGGTGGTTGTCAGCGTCGCGGTGGTCGAGACGGCCGATGAGGTCGTCGTCACCGGCAAGTTGACGTTTTTCGCGTTCTTTGAAGACATAACGAGCAAACAGGATTATTCGGGTATGAATTTTGTTAACTTGTTCCTTTCGTTCACGCCAAACTGAGATAACAATCAATTTACGTCGAAGAGAAATGCGCGGCTAAATGCATTACTATCGGCGGTTACCTCACATCCTAAACAAATGTTCGAATTTTGAGTCACAGAAAAACGAACACTAATTTTGCAACGTTTTCAAGGCTATCCTGTTTAAAAAAAATATTTATCAACTCTTGATCATCGGTTTTATTGTACATAATTACGAGTCTCATTGCAAAATAAATTAACGACTGTAAATAAAATAAAAAGGCAAGAACCAAATGTGTCAAATAACAGTAAAATAAAAGAGCGTGAATTTAAGATATAGTTGGGCCCCCACAGTGGCGCGTTTTAACATTCCTTAGTTTTAACTTAGTTATCAAGTTTAGGTCATTCCACACAGTATAGTTTCAAACATTTATCGTAAGATATGATCGAGATCAAAAGAGTAGTATATGATTCTTCGGAGTAAACACGAACTTTATTAATCGCATCACGTGAGCGTGTCCGTCCCGCACAGGTATTGGCCGCCATTTACAAACAAATGAACAACAAAACGGGGGGCAGAAAAAAAAAGAAGAAAGGCACACTGTTCCTATGAGGCACACTCTCCGACCGACTGTGGTGACCCCGTTCAGAAACTCTGCATCGCGCCGTATCCAAACAAAACTATCGAATTTGTGAATTCCTTCTAGTTGTTTTTTTACTATAAAAGGTAAAAAAAGAAAGAGATATAACTAGAAAAGGACGGATACATATAAAAAAGGATAGAAGGTTGAGATAAAGAATACGAAGAAGATGAGAAGTTGTTCTATATGGTGGCTTCCCATTGGTTGGACTGTTTAGAGACTTTAAAATATGGTTTCTCTATTCTCGCTGTGGTTAGATAGAGCCCGACACAAACTTCCCGGTCACACGGAGGGACACTCACTCGCTTCGCTCTCCTTTCTTACAATCGATCAGAACCAAAGTTGCTGATTTTGCGTGCACTGGGTCTTTCTTTACCACGTCTTACTACCCGTTCGGACTACATAATTATGTACTAATTGCGCTAATGTGTTAGGGACGAGTAAGGTTGAAATTATAAGAAGTTTACCAGCATTTGCATGAATGGAAAGTGTAAAAAAGCATTTAGGAAAAAATCCTCTCAGTGCACCCGATCGGTATTCGAACCTTGATCTCCCCGCTATCAGCAGTACAGTATATCGCGAGAGTGACGTCTTAGACAATTTGACCTCCGAAGTGGGTTCAGGTCTTTTTACCATTCCGAGCATTACGCATATTCACACTTACGTTATAGGGGTGAGTAAGATAACATTTAGAGGAAATGTACCCACATTTTGTGGAGTACAAATAGGAAACCCACCGAATAAAGTAAAACATACCTCAGCCCACCTGGCTTTGATTCAAACCCCGACCACCTAATACTATCGCCTTTGTCTATGTGTCCACCAGTGCAGCTGACACAAACTATAGTTAAGTATGGTGTACTGTACATAGTTAAAATATATATTCTAGTATACATATTTAATTGGTGTTTAAAATATAAAATTTAAATACTCAAAATATATACATGTTTAAATAATTTTTTGGGATGTCTTACTACCCGTCCAGGATGCAAATGTGATAGGGACGAGGAAATATAATTGATAGAAAATATACCCCCATTCGAGTGGTAAATTATGTAGGAAAATAGATCCACATTACACCTCCATGGATTTATAGCCCAGATCTCCCCAGAACTGACAAACTAGACTCGGTGAGTTTAACATTTAGACCCGTCACTCACCGGCACGGGTTTGTTTTAATTACCAAGAAAGGTCTTAATACTCTATATCTCACCCCAAAATACATTTTTTATTCAATTGCATTTTTTAAATCAAACTAGATATGTGTAGTTAACTCATCAATTTTTTTGAGCACCGAGTCCTACTATACGTTCGCGTTGTACACCTATGTCCTAATTACACTAATAAGTTAGGGATCAGAAAGGTTTAATATAGAGGTAGCGCATCAGCATCAACAAGGAGAGAGAGTGTATAAACATTTAATAAAACCAACCTCAGTGCACCCGACCGGGATCGAACCCCGATTTCTCGGTAATCGACAGTCTATTCCCCTGCGAGAGTGGCGCCTTAGACCATGCGGACACCGAGGTGGGTAACACGATTGTTCTATTAGCAGGGTTTTGAATAATGTCTTAAACAAAGACATCTAAACAAGTTTGGATGAATGCACAGCGACAAGAATCAAAGTCTCGGTTTGACAATCTTCATAGGCCTACTTCAACGTTATTTTATGTACAGTAAATACATTTGTTGAGATATTTGTTTACTTTTGAACTCTTCTATGTCATCCTAAACATTTACATATATGCTAAATAGTTTTGGTATGAACTTTATAAACACAACGTCACAGAACGAAAGATTTAGAGAAATAGGAGCTTAAGAAGGAGGAAGATTCAAATATTGGATGATGTGAAGGAAAGAATAAAATTCTGGGAGCTGAAGGAGGAGGTAAAGGACAGGGCACATTGGAGGTCTAAGTTCACTGACAAGAGGAATGGACCTGTCTTAAAACAACACATAATAATAAAAAACCTGTCGTAAGACGTAACACATAATAAAAAAACTGTCGTAAGACAACACATAATAATAAAAAATCTGTCGTAAGACAACACATAATAATAAAAAATCTGTCGTAAGACGTAGCACATAATAATAAAAATAAAATAATAATATAAACAGGATAGACCATTCTTGACGCTCCATCATTTCAGTTTCTTTGTAGAAGGAAAAGAGAGGAAAGGATGCCGAAGAAAATTATGGAGATGAAGTATGTAGGAAAAAGACTGAAAGAGAAGTTAAGCAAGGATAGTAAACAGCAGATAACAGAAAAGTGTGCAAGTGAGAGGAGAAGAATGGTGGAAGGATATAAGAAGATGGAGGTCATTATACTAAACAGACCCGGCCACAGGCTGGAAAAAGTTGTTGATAATAATAATGATGCAGAAGGAAAACAGAACGTGGAAATACCAAGTAATGTAATAATAGTTTGTCACGTGAGATATTTATTAACGACGTCGTCTACTCGGTGAATTCATAGTTACTCTGCAAAGCGGGTTGCATCTTAACTCGCCACACCAAGGAACTATAAGCAGTATCACACACCAATGCTATCTGCTGATAGCAGTTTCCCTCTTCCGCTAAAGGGTGTAAACACTCACTCTACTGTTTGCATTGGCTTGCATTTTCAAAATTAACTTTGTTTGTTTTCTATTATTTATAAAGCTATGCTCCTATGGATCTTTGTTTTTTTTTAAACCTAATCCTGGCAGGAAGACTCTTACCAGCCATTTTAGTGAATGAATCAAATTGCCTGAGTTGTAGACAACTTAAATAAATTATGTTTATTTAAAACTACTTAAAGATCAAAAAATAATGTTGTGATATGTAAGACAATTTTAAAGTTATTTAATAATTAATGGTTTTTGTTTCAATGTTGTATCTTTAAAATTCGCCAAACAAAACTTAAATACATTAACTGATGGTAAATGATCTTAAATTGCCGCTACGGTCAGGTAGGCGACGCCCTTAAGGTGAGCGTGTCGGGGACGTGAGAAAATGCAAATGCTTTTGCAGTTTTTATGGCAAAACATTTTGTTGGCCAAAATAAATCAAAACTGCTTCAGTACAAACACAGAGCTTAATTTTCTTCACATGGTGAACTCAAAATTTCTTGATCTGTCAAGGGAGTTATGGAATTTAATGACAACATTTTCTCTTCATTTAAAAAGTTTGTTGGATAATACCGCCATGCTCATGACAAATATTCAGGAACTGTTGATATCACCGCGTGTAGAAAATTAAACTCTGTGTTTGTACTGGAGCAATATTTTTTCGTTTTGGTCAAAACAAATATTTTGTCATAAAAACTGCAAAAAAAACACTGACCTTGATTCTCACCCTCTTCCATTCCACCTTAGCATAACTATTTTAAATTTAACTACATAATGTTGACCTGAAGATTGGCGCTGTGTCTGTTATAGTATTAGGCCAGTTTGTAAGTCGTATGCCGATACAATCGATATGTTCATAAAGTGAAAGCTTATCACCAATACTTAAAAAAACAACCCTATAGTTCTTACTTTGGTTCTTCTATACTTCACAACAACCTGTCACAAAAATAAAATTAGATTAAAAAAAAGATTTACATTTCTCTATTTTGCATTTCTCATCTGTCTTTTTTTTATATATCTCGTCATTTTTTATGTCGGCATTGTGGTGATATACCGTGACATGCATGGGGTTTGTAATATGGCTACCCCGTACGCTAGAACACTGCTTTAATCCGACGAGAATGAACGAGACTGCTATTTTGAATCAAATATAACTCTCTTTTCTCTGGTGTACAATAAGGTGGATTTCTCATTGGCCAATTCATTTAAGTAAGATATACTTTTCATGAGATCATAAATTGTTAAGGGGCTAGTAATATTACTTACTTTAAAACTTAAATAATCAGTAGTTCAAATATTTTAACTTTAACAAATGTAGAGCAGGCAATTTGTGAAATTCTCCTCCCCAATATATGTGATACAAAAAACCTGCTTTCGTAAATCACAAATATACCTGTTTGTCATACTTGAGTTGACACTTCACTGCCAATTAACCGGGTAATTAGACACACGATTAAGCTCGAACCAGAAAACGTACCCAAGCGCAATTTGTGCATTCTTCATTTGACAACAGTGAGATTGGGATCAGTGAAATCTGTTATTTTTTGTTTTAACAGATTTATGTTTTTAACAGTAATTTGAGTATTTTAATAGTACTTTTAAAATAAGTTCACTGGTCTCAATTTGTTTCAACGAATAGTTTGTCGCGTTGCGATGCTACGTCTGGTTAGAGCTGTATTAACCACCTAAGTAAAGTTTACACCAAACATGTGTGTAAAGTACTGGAATATTTTAAGAGAAAACTGTGCTTTGTACTTGGAATACAAGTTGGAGTTTAAGGCGATGGAGTGGTTCATAGTTTAAATCAAAGGTGCAAGGTCGTGAAAGCTTCTGAGAGCAAATTTATCCAAACATAGCACATTAGCTTATGAGGAGATTAATACAAGGACTAGCAGTGTTCTATATTTATTTGGTTTTACCAAGGATGCCAACGCAAGTTTGCTGGTCTTAATCCTGTGTCTCCTGTCTCTATGTCCTCAAGGACTGAAAGAGGATCTTTATTGAATTCAAATCAGGGACTTTCAGTTTATGTCACGATTAATTTTGAGTCCGACGCATTAGGTCAGTCAGTATCGTTTCTGCACACTGAGCTAAATGGTCCCAAGCTCGTTTCTCACCATGGCCAAAAAATTCATAATTGGAGAAATGCGTGTTTCTCCTCTTACTAATGAACTAACCGCCAGGGGGCTGGGTGATGTGTCTATTATAGATTTAGGTTATTTTAAAAGTCATGTGCTGATATAATCAGTCGATTCAAGAAGTACACGTGAAATACCTAAAATTAAAAAAACAAACTCTTTTGAATTTACAAAAAATCAGGCAATTAAAGAAGTGTCTAGTTCTGGGATAAATGAGCGTCTGTGGGTAAAAGTTCATGTTGGGCTGTGCGCATGCGTGAGAATCTCCGAATAATAAACGAAATGAAGCAGATAAATGCGCCCGAGTAAATCGGCATACACATTTTGACGTTGATTACTATGAGATAAATCAGATTATCTTAACTTAACCAAGCCACATAGTCCAGCATTTTTCAAAATGGCAGAATGCAAACAAGTATATTATTTATTATTCTGTATCCACGCACGTGCAATTCTACTCACGGATGCTCTTTTAAATAACAACAATGAAGTGTATATATATTTTCAACTTTAAGTACGGGCTCATTTATTGAGGTTGGCCTCTGCTTCTCTAGATGTTTCTTATAATATTTTGTGGTCACGAACTGAAGGAAAACATATGATGGTGTCTTGTCAAGCTCCAATTGTCGAGCCTACACCCTCCATTGATCGGAGAGAGAAAGAGAGAGAACAGCTGACAATAGAGAGGAGAGTATATCCTACATATCAAGCAAGGACCGTGTAGAACAAGGTTGAGTCACGCTTATGGTTACAGTTAAATGCATTGACAGGCTTCAATTTGTAGAGCCTACCCCATTGATTGCAAAGAGGGACAATGGAGAGGAAAATATTCAAGGTCAGTCTACATAAAGGCTAAGGTAACGCCTGCATCTTCGGTTTGTCATTTTCAGAACTGATATATTTTTTTGTGATTCTGAATGATTGTTTGTCCACCGCTTTTTATTGGTCATCCTGGAAGTCCGAATATTTTTTCTAGTAAGGTAGGCAGTAGGAATACTTATTTGAGAGGAATCATACCCGAATTAGAGTGGAGAGAGAGGGGTAAACCATTTAGGAAGAAAACAGCTCAGTGCATATCACCGGGATTCGAATTCCAACTCTCTCATCATGATCATTATCAAATCACACCACACAATACTGATGCCATTATCCTCTGGTGTGGATGGTACAGAGCTATTGATGTCTTAATCCAAGTGAAAAAACAGATTTTCCTCTAACTGGTCCAATTTAAATCTTAGACTTACAGCTCAGGGACTTCCTCACTATTCAAGGGGTATTATATACATACATACATAAATACATACATACATACATACTTATCATACATACATACATACATACATACATACATACATACATACATACATACATACATACATACATATAACTCCGTACTTAATCCCACCTCACTAACTTTCTCCACACCTCTCTATCCTTGCATACTACCTTCACTCCAACACCATCCATGCACTGAGTGATACATGCTCTGTTATTCTTAAAACTCTTAATGCTTCTCTTTTTCACACATTCGTCTACAACATTTAGCCAGTCTTACATGACCTACTCCTTCTTTTTGATTCATACACTCTACCTTCATAGATTTGCTTCGTCAATCGCTTCACATTCATCCTCTCAACCTGCCCAAACCAACGTAACACGCTTCTTTCACACTGACCCATTGTATTCCCTTTCAAGCCACACTTCTCTTTCACACTGACCTATTGGATTCCCTTTCAAGCCACACTTCTTCAGCACCCATTCATTACTGACTCTGTCCATACTAGTTTTCCCACATACGTTCCTGAGATATATACTTCCAACCGCATTCATCTTGCGCTTGTGTTTCTATTGACAAACCCACGATGTTAGAAACAATATTCCCGGCCTTACCTGAATCGTTATTAAATGAACCTTGGAACAGACCACTTTGTGAACTAAACGTATACCACGTTAAGGCTAAGCAAAACGATTTCATAGCTATGTTAATATTGTATTTTAGAGACCAATTTTTTTTAAATCGCATTAGTGAAGTCCATTATCCCCGAAGGCAAAAAAGATAAATCTCTTAAAAAACGCAATAAAATAACAAACTAGACAAACTTTTTAAACAGACAGCAAATGAAATGGTTGTGTTTTCCCTTCAGCAAAGGCTGATAAGAATCGCGAGAATGAACAGAAAAATGGGAGTTCAGAAACGGAAGTGATTAAAATTGAACTACAAGTTGTTCTTATTTAGTTTTACTGAAATAAAAATTGTTTATGATTTTTTTTACCAGTATTTGTGTTATTAGTGAGATATCCTGGTTATAGCTATGTAAAACACAACAACCAGATCCCAACGAGTTTTTTTTAATTCTTAAATCCATCATAACCGTTTTGGATCCGTGTCCAGGGACAAATAGACAGACAGAATCGTAAAATCCACTCTTTCGAGTTCTTGTTCACATAAAAAGGTAAAAATGTGTCAGACTCTTGAGATCGGGTTTTTCACGAGTACAATACTGTCTTGATATGAGAAAGTAACAAAAGTTTAACCTGAGAAATGAAAGATATATTTTAATTTTAACAAATTGACATGGACCTTCTTCGGTGGTCACTTGGTCTAAGGTTTCACTCTCGCAACAGACTGGGGAGATCGGGGTTCGAATACCGGTTCGGTGCACTGAGTTTTTTTTATTGAACCGTTTTCCGCTCTACCTTCACGCGAATGCACTTCCTCTAAATACAACGCTCTTCATCCCTAACATTTTGGTGTAATTTATTCACAAGCGTTAAGTTCAAACGGGTAGTAAGACGCGGTGCTAAAACCAAAAAGATACATCACAGAAGCGCAAAGTATTTATCCTCGATTTAGTTGGCATCCTTAACTTTGATATATGATTAGCATTCTGCCTCTCAGAAATGTTTGCATACTCTGGCTTAGTCTTAATCTTTTTTAATCGTGTTATTTAAAAAACACAGTAAAAATGTCACATATTATCTAGGTACAGTAAAAAGTATTTCCTAAAAAAAAGTTTGCTTTCATCGGATTCAATATTTTAGCCCTTGAACTTTATCTGGGCAAAGTTTAGCGACCATTGTGTTTGGTTATAAAAAAAAAAGTTAGATTTTGTTTGTGTGACTGAGATAGATAGATGCGCCCGGACTGAGGTATATTTGTTTCCATGCAGAAGAGACGGTTGGTACCTCCTGGTACAGGCCAGCCCTCCAAAATAAGAGGATCAGGGGGGGTGAGGGGAGACAGGACCGGACACGCAGGGTCTCACCAAAAACAACCCCCCCCTCTCAACAACTTACCTTTTATTCAATACTCGATACAGATGGACGAGTTCGGGGGTTGGTGCCAAAACAATATTGTGCGGCATTTAATAAAACAAGTGGCTGTCACGCTGTTTAGTTGGTACCACCCCTTTTGAATTATGGGGGAGGGGAGGGTTAACTTCTAGTATAGTAACGTCAAATTATGTCGAGACATATTTTACTCCAAATATCACAAGCCCGAGACGAAGAGGTAGATTGTCAAGAGGAAGGACTGTAGTTCGAATCCCGAACGTGTGTATGGACTCTTACTCTATTAACAGGGTATTCATCCACTTTGGTGATCGAATGGTCTGAGGCGTCACTCTCGCAATTGTCTTGGAATTTCTGATGGTGGGGAGATCGGGGTTTGAATCCTGGTCGGGTGTTCTGAGTTTTTTTCCCTTAAGTAGTTTTTTACTCTTATTTAAAGCAAATGCAGGTACACTTGATATAAATTCAATCCTACTCATCCCTAACAAATTATCGTAATTATTACATATGTGTAGTTCTAACAGGTAGTAAGACGTGGAGTTAAGTAAGAAAAACAAAACACAGGATGTTACAACAGTGGTCCTTAACCACCAGACAACAGTTACAACACTGGTTCCTTAACCACCAGACAACAGTTACAACAGTGGTCCTTAACCACCAGACAACAGATGTGTTGTATTATGGGCCGTCCCAAAATGTTAGTTTTTTGGAGGGGTGGGGAGGTTCAGTATTTTCTTACAAAGGGGAGGAGGGGTCAGAATCCATTTTATATAAGTTTTTTTTATCACTGTTTATGGTGAGACAAGATATAAAAAAATCAGAAAATAAATATATTAATTAAAAAATTTCACTTTTATTTCATGTACTTATGATGTGTTACACCTAATTTTATCGCAATTAAAGTATTCTAAAATTTCACATCACTCGCTTTGTTACCGATCCTTACGTCTAAAAAATTATTAATATAATCTAATTTACCAAATCGTAAAAAAATTACATAAGATAGAGGGTGACGGAAAATCTTTTAATCCTTTACGTGGGAGGAAGAGAGAGTATAAAACCGCTAAAAAGCCTTAGGCAATTCAAGGATGACCCCTTATTGGGATACAGATTTGCTTATTATCAAATTTATATGATTCTAGCCCCACTTGACCGCGACACAATCTATTCAAGTAATAGCCATCTCCTACTCCCCTTTTTTTTAGCGTATAGAATCTTTGACCTTGAGAGATATTATCTAGGTTTGTCACCTGTAGTATAGACTTCTAGTCGCTCTGTTGGAACAGAACGTTACCAAGGGTACACCTATGGAGGCTGTCTAGACGTTGTACCAGCAATAAGATGATGTGATGATAGTTATTATGATGTTGTGGGGCCAGTGGAAATAAAACATAACCCAAAATCTGGTTGCCGCTGGAATAGTTCCCACTTTTGGGAAAAATTCCCACGGTACCAGCCGGGAATCGAACCCGGGACTCCTCGGCTCATAGCCAGGTGCAAAGACCACTACACCACGGGGCCGGTTCTTATCCCCCCTCTCCTTGTTCCTCTACAACCCCCCTCCACCCTGTGACAGCCAGTTGACAGCTGTATATGGCAGGCAACTCGAGACTTGCTTCTTTTCGAGGTTGGGGATCATCCATAAACCACGTAACTATTTATTGCCTTGTTTTGAGCCGTCGGTCCAAAGTAACTCCAAGTAGACATTTAGCCCGACCCCTCCCCCCTTATATCTGTGTCACGTAACTATTAACATCAAGAGTGAACTTCATTATTTCATAGGGGACACTAAACAAAGGATTACAATTTAATACAACTCAGAATTGGAATTTATCTTTAATGTGTACCTCGGTGATCTTGGGGTAAAGCGCTTGGCTCAGCACCCAATGTTCGTGTGTTCGAATCCGGCCGGTTTTGACGTATCTTTCATGAGAGATAAAAAAAATCCGTAGCACAACTTCCTTTGGAGGAAAAGTAAAGCCGTCAGTCCCATGTTAATTGTGGCATGTAAGAGAACCTTGGAAGTTATATCAAAGTACCTTTCCCGGAAAAAAATTGGTAGGTTATTTTGCTCTCACTCATAGAAATTCTCGTATCCTGATATGATCAGTCGGTTCAGAGGTTAAACACCTCGACTAAATAAATAATATAGGGCCTAAGTATGTTTACTAATGGTGAAAACATGAAAAGTAATGTTGTTTCTTCAACATTAATATTAATCAAGTGTAAGACCCACCCATCATAGCCCCCCCCCCCATGTAACATCTTGTACTCACTATAGCTCCCCCCTCACCACAGTGAGTATCAGTATCCCTGGGGAAGGGGAAGAGGAGTGGAAATCAGTAGGATGACCACCAAACAAAAACTTACGAAGTATTATTGGTCTAAATAAGGGAAGTGAAAGAGAAAATTAATAACTTATTTACTCCGTACAAGAAGAATAATGACAGTTTTATTAGTATTAAACCTTTGGATGACCTCTCGGTCTAGTAGTAAGCATTTATAGCAACTAATCTAAAGGTCCCGGGTTCGATTTCTGGCGTCACTATATGTATTTATCCAGAAAGGAGTATTTTTTACAATTGTTGTCATGGCAGGTTTTTAAGTTAGTTTTAAGTCTTATACTGGCACCATTTAATCAACTTTATTTTTTTATCATAACGTCATCTTATCGGGACGAAGTAACCGCACCTACAGGGTGCCCCAAACTTAGAGGACAGTTACATGTCCGCCATTGCCAGAAGAAGTCCAGGAATGTCTGGCCGACAAACCCTGCTGGCATTATACCCCTATAAAGCCACATGGCTTACTCACTGACATCAATGTTTACCCACTTCTAGATGAACTAGAAACTTGAAATTTGGCAAAATTATAGCTTCTAGCCTATAACCGACGGAAAAATTCCAAAAAGTTAAACATTTTTATTTTTAACCCCCGAAAAAAATTCAAAACGGTGGAGCAACTTTAAAGTCGGTGCGGACCTTTCTTTGGAGGTCTCTTGTGGCTAAACGGTAATACCTATCAAAAAACAGCTCTGGAATTACATTAGTTTACATCCACTTGCAAAGAAAGCTCCACGAGCCAAGCGAGTACGATACACACACACAAACCTTTGGCATTTATTTTTCTGCGCTGCCTTGTAGAAGGTTTGGTTAGTTTTACTCTGCTACTCTACCCTGACACTAACCCCTGCTAAGCACTATTCTATGTTCATATACAGCTTGCACCTAATATCTAAACACTCAACAAAAATGTAACGTTTCCACTAATTCTTACTTTCTTGTAACCACCTAGAGAAAGTAGAGAAAGTTTTGTGATTGTAAAATAACTTGAGTTGAGATTTTAATTAATGTCTACGTTTCATGATATCCTGAACCCAAAAGATTATATATTTTCTGCAATGTCTGTTACCGAGACTATAGTCGAAACTATTTTACAGATCAAGCTAAAATTTGGAATCTGGGGTTTTAATAAGGAGTCTATATGAGTTTTAGGAAATATATATCTAACCCAAAAATTAAGGGTAGTTAACTTAAGGGTGAAAAGAAATCGATATGCTCAAAATCAGCTCAAACGGTTTTGATTAAAGCTCGTATCTAGCCACTGTTTTACATTAAAAACAAAGGGTACATAAAATTTTCCCATGAAAATGAATTTGAGGGTACTTTTTATTTGAGTTGATTTCAAATTTTGATATTTCCACAACTCTTTGAGATAAGAAATAACTTTATCATTGAAAAGTTTTAGTACTATTAAAAATAAACAAGTTCTAACTGAAATAATGTTTATTTAAATAAATATTTTCACCGTTATAGGAAAATATATTTTTAAAAATTTTTTCGTGGAAATGAATACAAAATGTACAGAACAAATTAATAATATGTTTATGTAACAGTGTATATTATTTCATGTGTGCTCCTTGGTGAAATGTGATCTTTTTTTAACCATTGCGTTTCTTTAACAATATTTGTTATTTAGTTTTTCGCATATCTTACGAATTAGAAATATAATTTAGATAAAGGATCGAAAATGTATGTACGGGGTACCGTACTATTTATTTTAGATTAATTTACTGACAGTATGTTTCTATTTACTGACAGTATGTTCTATTTACTGACAGTATGTTCTATTTACTGACAGTATGTTCTATTTACTGACAGTATGCTCTATTTACTGACAGTATGTTCTATTTAATGCTGGGGTTAAAATATACTATCAATAAAGTACACACAGCTTTCAAATTTAATATCACAAAAATAACTATTAAACATCTAATGAATAAAAAAGGACATTATAAAATTACCGCGGTACCTACAGTAGGATTATGGTGGCCTCATGGTCTAATGCGCTACTCTCGTGTTAGAAGAGACTGAAGCAGACGGGGAGATCAGGGTTCGATCCCTGTCGGGTGCATTGAGGTTGGTTTTCTCTAGATGGTTTCCCCTCTCCATCCATACGAGCGCACTTCCTCTAAATTAAACCTTACTGATCCCTAACTCCTCTAAATTAAACCTTCCTGATCCCTAACTCCTCTAAATTAAACCTTACTGATCCATAACTCCTCTAAATTAAACTTTCCTGATCCCTAACTCCTCTAAATTAAACTTTCCTGATCCCTAACTTCTCTAAATTAAACTTTCCTGATCCCTAACTCCTCTAAATTAAACTTTCCTAATCCCTATCACATTAGTGTGATTAGTACATAGGTGTATAATACGCACGCGTAGTAAAATGCAGTGCCAAGAAAAACTTAAAGAAAATACAATAATATATTTAGCGGTCTATTATTTACATTTTATTATATTACTAATGTAATTTTATAAGTATTTATACTATCTATGAAAAGGGACAGATGTAGGTTACATTACTTGTACAAATATATGAAACATGTTTAGGTATATTTTTGTTATAACTGTCACAAAAAGTTCCCTCCTATCTGAATCACTATTGAACTCTAGTGATCACATTTTGTCTACTGAAAGTGAATGTGATATCTCGGAGCTTTCCGTACCCTTGAATTACTTTTAACATTTTATTTCGCTCTTTGGATTAATACTACTTCTTCATAAAAAAAAAGAATGCATTTTTATTTGTCGTGTCAAACACAGCCCAAACAAAATCGTCGGTGCCATTTCAGAAAGATTTCGAATTTTCAAAAATCATTACTCTTAAGTAAACCTTAAACATTTTTTTCTGAAACCCCCCCCAAACTGAACATTGCTAAAAATTGTTTCAATCATTAAACAAAATTGGAACTTTCAAAAAGGTATTATTGGTAATCTACCCTTAATTTCAGGTATAGGACCATAATAAGTAAAAACGTCCCGAAGTATAGCAAGCCGGATAACATTCAATATTAAGTTTGAACAAAATCCATCAAAAATCTAGGCCGAGGGGCAGAGATAATAGTAGAATTCGTTTTGTTTTGGGGAAAATAGAACTTATAGATTCATTATGAAAATTCGAAAATTTTAAAGATTATGATAATTTCTCTTTTTTTTTATATGAGGAAGTAAAAATAAACATTGTTGAAGAATTCCTTCAACACTTTCTTTGTTGTAAAACCGCCTTTAACATATTGTATTGAAAATTATTTAGGTTCAACTAATACACACGCGAATTGGTGGCCATGTGGATTAGGGCGTCGACCTCACCTTATCTAGTATAGGACCTCACCTTATCTAGTATAGACCCATGGTAATGTAGAGTTCAAGGTTTTAATTCCGGCCAAGTGCACTGTGAATGTTTGTTTTCTTTTCAAAAATTGCTCCCAACTCTTCTTCCACATAAGTACGGGCAAATTTTCCATAAAATTCTACCTTACTCATAGTCAGGACGGGAACTCATGCGTGGTGCGCACACAAGATTAAAACTTTAAACAACCTCATAATATATGTTTATGTAGTTATGAAAATATTAGAGAAGGTCCCCAACAATGAAAAAGAAAATTCGTTAAACCATAAAGCACAGAATATAGGATCCAAACACACATAATAATTGCTAAAAGTAATTCTAAAATCTATAATATAATTATAATATGTTTCACCCAGTAATTCTGAAGCAAACAGTGTATTAAAACGAACCAATCAGCCTGCGTAACTTGTTTCAAACCAACCGTTGGAGTCACAAAACAAAAGACGAGTGAAACTAAATGAACGGTGGTTGTGGTGGCAGCCGTGTTTATCTGTTTCTTCATTTGTTTGTTTCGTGACGGAGCTGAGCCGTGCCAGTCGGTGGAGTTATTAGATTTGCTACAGGTGTGAGCGGAATAGATTAAATAGATAGATGTAAACTTGGTGGAGATTGACTCAAACTTTGGAGCACTATTATTGTGAAACACCCGCTGATTGGCCAACTAAATGGGAAAATTGCTTTCCAAATCAACGTAAGAGGGGCTGTCTACAGACATGGGCACCCATAAACGGGCGATAAGGGAGCTCCAGCCCCCCTTATTACTCTGCAATATTTACTTAATTTTTTTGTGTTAATTTTTATGAAAAAACAAAATTGTGTATTTGGGATCTAGCTGCAATTATCTATTAACAACTTTGAATCATCACTATCTCAGTTAACAGAGATAAGAAATGATAAAATATAAATTTCCTCCCATTCCCTCTTTAACAGTTCAATAAACTTGTAAAAAATATAAATGTTTCTTTTCAACGGGTTCAGATACAACAACTTTTTATTTTGTGTTATTTTTTTCAGATTTTTGTTGTTGCTAAAATTGGCTTGTGAAACTCATATAATTAGCTCAGAATTATGTTCAGAAGTTCTAAAATCCCTTCCCATAAGGTTAAATTCCTGAAATTTTCTTTCTAGAAGGGGAGAGGGTGCGTTACACCCCCCGGAAGATGAGACTCCAAACTGCCCCCCCTACCACGACTTGTAAAACCCACATAAGCGCCCTTGTCTACAGATACCACTGATCATCCCACCGGATCACTGAAATAAATGGGTATGGATAAAACATATTTCAGTTTTTGACCAATGGACACGTCGACTAAATGTTAGGCTCACTGAGTGTAGTTTGCCGATAGCAAGGAGGTTGAAATTCAAATCTAGACTGAGGTTTAATTACTAGTCTTTTCCATAAATTGTTTTTCCCTATCCCTCCACTCAAATGCGGATACATTTCCTATAGACTATACCTTTATCATCCCTACCCATTAGCGTGTATCCCAAACGGGTAGTAAGACGTAGTTAACAAATATTAGTTGTTGAGTGTGTAATAATTATTCGACAAATTTTGTTAGCTTATCTTTCATCTGAACTGCTTAGCTCAGTTAATGGTAGGTCTGTATACTGAGTTTTGGATCACTGGTTCTATTCCAGACATAGCAAAAAAAAATTATAGGTAGTTAACTTGGGACTTCTTTTACAAATCTGAATTTAAGTTTTAGGATTTGGACGCTGTGTGTGTGTTCGATATTTTTTAAATTTGGTATATTTAACGTGAACTCTCTTAATAGACTGATTATATCAGCGTCTACAATCTCTCGGCCCTTAGCTCATCACTGCGAGAATAACAATATAGTAAATAAAAAAAATTCAGGTCTTGCTAAGAATCGAACATGGGACACTAATTTTCCTAACTTGACAAGCTACAAGCTAAATTAAGGTTTTCGAATGCCGTTTTGAGATCAGTACGTTCAATACTAATTATATTAATTATTTAACCTAAATATTAAAAAACCTAGAGGAAATGCTCCAGCATCAGCGTGGGAGGAGATTTAAAAGAAGACATAAATAAGCACTCCCAGTGCACCCGACCAAGATTCAAAGTTTGACCTCTTAGTAACAAACAATTAAGTACATTTTGCGAGCTTTACGCCTTAGGCCGTGTGGCTGGGTGTTCTTTAATTAAGCTAGTTTGTAAGTGGCAGGTTGATATAATGAGTGGATCAGAAAGTGTAAATTTAACACCGCATGTAAAATTATAAACTCGTGGCAATTTCCAAAAGGAAGTGCAGATATTATGAGCTGCGTGCAGTAATAATCGGCTATTTATTGGGCGCTGATGTCACAAATACTTCATGTTAATTAAGCAGCAGAGTTAATTACGGGGTGAGTTGATGAGTATGAGGGTAAGCACGCGATTTTTGTCTCCAATTAGAGAGGATGTTGGTGCAAGATAACACAAGCAAACTAGAACCATTGCTATAATTACGTTATCTTTCGTCAACTTCTTTATTGTACTCATTATTTACACATGGTTTAAATATACAGTAGGACCGGGCTAATTGCACTTTGGTTAGTTTGAAAAATTGGATAACTCGAACCATCCATGATTCCCCATGAAATATATATCAAAATCAATGGTGAAAAATAACATTTAACTCGAATAATTTAAAAGGAAATACTTGGATGATTCGAATGCCTATACAAAGTTAATTTGATCGCGTTTGTACTCATTTCAAACCTAACGTAGCGATCTTTATTAAATCACGTCATATGCCAAGAATTTCACACAAAGTTAGTTATTGACGCATAATAAAAGATAAAACCAGCGGTGAGTGAGTTTCCTAGAAAAGAGCCCGTGTTGGCTTTCATCGCTTGAGCTGTGTGACGAGATGATGTAATCACGTGACGCCTGTCGCCTTGACGGGCTCAGTTAAGGCTGTAATATTCCTATGTTAATATTTCCAGGTTTTTATATTTTGTGTTTAAATTGGTCTTGTTTTAATATATGTAAATATTGTGTGTGTACGTTTTATGTAACATATATAAAATGTGTGTTTATATGTAGCATGTTTTGAGGTAATTGATTTATTGTGTACCAGCTGTGTAAATACTCATAAAAATTGTAATTCTAATTTTTTTAGACATCCCTTGGACTTCGAATTAAAAAGGTCATACCGTACTGTATTTAGTTATTTTACTATATGTTTTAAAGTAATATATTTTTAGAATAAAAGTGAAAGGAGAGCCAATTTATCAAAGCATCACATGTGTAGTCTAAGCCTGTGTTTCCCAACCTGTGGTTCACTTACCGGCACTAGCCCTCCAGTCAATTCTAAATTGTATCTTCACTTGTGCTTTAGGAATTCGTGAATTTTGTATATTATATTATTTGTCCTTAGTAATAATCTTTTGTATAAATAACTCATATTAAAAAGGTATTTGGTCTATTCGTGGAAGAGTAACATCAACCTTATACGCATTGATTACATGTTTGATATATTGATTTGTTTACTTTTTTTGGGATGAGTGGGGGTCTGTCTTACATCCGGCTAACCAGGATTCACGATTACGCTCAAACCAGAGATGGAACCAAAGTGAGGTTTCCTGCATTCTTCATTTGAAGACAGTGAAGCATTTTGTTGTGTTTTGGATGACGTCAAATAACCAATGAGAGAGAAAAAAAAAAGGAAACTCTATTTTCACGAATAATACACTTTTTGGATGAATAGATAGTTGAACTTTCAGCTATTAATTTATTGTAAAGAAACACTTAATCCAACTGATATAAAACGTTGAACATGATGAACCCTTAATTAGTATTATTAGGTGTTCTGTCTTATGACAGGTCCATTATTTTGTCAGTGAACTTAGACCACCAATTCGCCTTGTCCCCTGCCTCCTCCTTCAGCTCCCAGAATTTTCTTCTTTCCTTCAAGTCATCTAATATTTGAATCCTCCTTCTTTCTAAGCTCCTCTTTCCCTCAACCTTTCTTTCTATGACGTCCTGCAGAAGGCAGTTCCTCCTAAAGATGTGTCCAATCCAGTTTTCTTTGTACCGAAGAATCACATCCAATATGGTTCTCTTCTCACCCACTCTTCTTAGGACCTGCTCATTTGTCTCCCTGTCTGTCCACCTGATCTTCTCAAGTCTTCTCCAGCACCACATTTCAAAGTTCTCCAATTATTTCTTTCCCATCTTCCTAAGAGTCCAAGTTTCTGCTCCAAACACCACGATGCTCCAAATCTAGCATTTATCAGTTTCTTCCTCAGTTCCAAACTCAACTTGCTGGTCAGCAGTAACCTCTTCTTGTTGAAAGCTTCCTTGGCTAAGGCGGTCCTTGACCTAATTTCCTTGGTGCAGGAGGCCTCCTTTGTCAGCAGACTTCCCAGGTACTTGAACTATTTTTTAATCCTAACATTACTGCAACTTTAAAATGATGAGCTGTTCTGAATCTCTAATAGTTGCGGAGATATGATCAATATTGGAAATTACTCTCCTTAAATTCATTTTCATGTGAAAACAAGAATTGCCATTTTGTTTGTGATATTAAACAGTTCATAGATCGAAAACTAAATAAAAATTGTTAGAGCAGATTTTTAGAAAATAGATTTATCTCTTTTTGCCCTTCAGTAAACTACCCTTAATTTTAGTGTTAAATATCTAATTCCATAAACCCCCTATGGAGAACCCCGTGAAGACCCTAGATACCAAGTCTTAGCACGCTCGGTAAAATGGTTTCGACTCTAGACCGAGATACAGACGGCATCACTAAAACCACTTTTCGGATTCAGGGGGTCATGAAAACGGACATTTATTAAAATCTCGAGTTTGATTCGTTTTTACAATCACAACACTTTTCTCTGTGAAGGGTCGAGAGAAATCAAAATTATCTAAATTTCAATCTGATTAAAAATTACTAAGAAAGTGTCTATAAATGCACATTTCTAGGACCAATGGCTCAAGAACTGGTTTTATGTAGCCTTCATTTACCCTGAAGCCTACTTTGTCTAGTTCCG
This sequence comes from Timema bartmani, assembly GCA_902151455.1. Lineage (NCBI taxonomy): Eukaryota > Metazoa > Arthropoda > Insecta > Phasmatodea > Timematidae > Timema > Timema bartmani. The sequence goes on along the minus strand of CABFWB010000348.1, from coordinate 32,304 downwards.
CTATGGTATGGCTCAGGGGTTCCCAACTGGCGGACCACGATGCCCCTTTTTGGGGGGGCTCACGGAGTTTCTTGGAAAAGTAATCTACTGCAGTAAAATTGAAGTTTTTAACCGAGAAACTGAAGGTTTTTACTTGCGTGGGGAAAAATTAAGAGTAAGACGTTTCAAAGATTGTGTATTTTTTAGTCGGAAAATTCGTTTAGTATGTAATCAAACATATATTTAAATTACCACTTCTTATTTCATTCCCAATTAAATACCTGTTCTGGTTTGTGCATAGCTTGACAAAAAACTATCTGATCACGATGCGGGCTGCCATTAGACTTGTGGGTTCGATTGCAACCCTTAGGCGCGTTTTTTAAGCACCAAGTCTTACTACCCGTTCGGATTATACACTTATGTACTAATTACGCTAGTGGTTTTAGGGATTAGGAAGGTTACTTAGAGTAAGTGCAACCGCATTTGCGTGGATGGAGAGTTTTGGTAAAAACCACTCTCAGTACACACAACTGAGATTCGAACCTCGATCTCCTCGTCATTGGCAGTATAGTCTACTACGAGAGTGGCGCCTTAGACCATGCGGCCACCGAAGTGGGCTACGGGTGCTTTTAAGTTGGAAACCCTTGGTATAGGTTATGATATGAGACCATAGTGTAATACGTCAAGGTAAGACTGTTGCCTTTCAAGGGGGAACGGAGTGTACAAATGAGTATCGTCTGTGATATAACAAAATAAATAAGAAATAAAAACATGTCATAATTCAGGCCCTTGTAATTATTACTCTCAATATTGAGGCTAAATGTTTCGACACCCCCTTGTTCACCAAGGAGGACTAAATATACATTCATAAATGGATGTGAGATGTTGGCCGGTAGGTTGGCAGGCGTGCGGCGTGTCCGGGAAGTTGGCAGGCGGCCCTGCGGTCCCGCGCCGGGGAAGTCCCGCCCCGAACACGCGAAACATTCATTAACCTTCGAGCTCTCGCCACACTCTGACCACTTAACCGTTGACAAAAAAAAAAAAAGTTTTGATTTCTTTTTCTCAGCCCATGATGGAGGTTAAGGGCATCACTGCTGTTTTTAATGCTCTCTCTCACTTTCTGTTATTAATTAAAGTTAATAAAACATGTTGCTAAAATTATAAATAATTACAAATGAAATCTCTATATTTATGGGTTAGGTTACCACATCTCGGATTATGGAAAGTGAAAATGGGGTGGTTGAGGATGGGTTTCAATTGTTTTACTAAAATATTTTTATTTCACAAATTTTTATTAATGTGATTGTAAACATCACACAATTTATATATCTTTAATAATAATAATAATAATATATTTGTAGTACCACGTATTAACCTATTCAGACTATACGCCTAAGTACTAATTACACTAATGAGTTAGGGATTGGGAAGGTTTAATTGAAAGAAAGTGCACCCACATTTTCGTAGAGGGTGAGTGGGAAACCATTTAGGGGAAAGCAACCTCAGTGCACCCGACCGGGATCGAACCCCGATCTCCCCATGTTTGGCAGTCTAGTCTAACACGAAAGAAGCGCGTTAGACCACGTGGCCACCAAAGTGTGTAGTACTGATATTAACCAGGTAACTTTAAAGTTACAAAATGTTATTACATTTTGATGTCAAGACGAGAAAAGAAGAGTATGTCATTTTTATAAGCAAAAAAAAAAAAAGTATTTATTAAGTGAATTTTTCTATCGAAATACAGAAACAATTTATTTTTAATAAGGATAATGAATTTTAATTTTAAATTAAAACAAAATAAACAAAATAATTTAGAAAAAAATTAAGGGTAACAAACCTATAACATTTTCTCAAATTAATGAACTAATTAGTTAATTTGATTTTTACTAGCGGGTCTAAGTGCATAGCTATGGAACAAGGAGTGGATGAGCTGTCATTTAGAAATAACATTAGAATTATTTAAATAAAAAGGTTAAACTAAGATAGTTTTGAGTCTAACATAATTATCATCTTTTCTTTACCTTTTCTAATTAATCGGTTTACCTCTTTACTATTTCCCTCATTATGACAAACGTTTCTTACCAAGTCAATTTTATAGTATTTTAAATATCAACATGTCGGAAGGAATTTTGAAAATACAACAATCATGTATTAAACTACTTATGTTTTGAATTAAATGTTTGTCGCAAATAATTAATGGCCCGAAGCAGGCCAGTTGTTCTTGCGCTCTGACTATACTTGAATCGATATAAGAACAAAAGCCGACAGATTAAAAATAAGTTAAATATACATTAATGTATTCGTACGCCAAGTCACATGTTATAACTTTTAACTGCTTTAACTTTTAAAATGATGGCACTTGTTTATACAATTGTTAAGACACATCTATCCTTTCTATAAAGCAATACCTTTCAAAAGTAATTATTTCAGGAACTATACTATATAGATTTTTTTTTTTGCGCCCAAAATTTTCAAATAAAAAAAAAATATTCAAAGGGTAGTTTGAAATTTCAAATTTTTTTCTTTCGATAGCAATTTTTTGAGTTCTAAAATATTGATTTTTTTTTAGATAAAAATACTTATTGCTAGGATTATCATATTAAAGTTTACAAATTTTCAATGGGGGAGCCGCAATTTATAATATATAATTTACATGAATAGGTGAATATATATACGTTATTATGACAGGTCTCCCGATGTCATAAAAAAGTGGCAGAGGTATCTAAAAAAAGATGTTGCTTTACATGATGAAATTCTACATTTGGAGCATTGCGCTGTGTGGAGCAGAGTTTGGGACTCTTAGGAAGATGGAAAAGAAATACTTGGAGAACTTTGAAATGTGGTGCTGGAGAAGACTTGAGAAGATCAGATGGACAGACAGGGGAACAAATGAACAAGTCATAAGAATAGTGGGTGAGAAGGGAACCATATTGGATGTGATTCTTCAGTACAAATCAACCTGGATCCAACACATCCTTAGGAGTAATTGTCTTCTACACGACGTTATGGAAGGAAAGGTTGAGGGAAATAGGAGCTTAGGAACAAGGCAAGGAGGATTCAAATATTAGATGACTTGAAGGAAATAATAACATTCTGGGAGCTGAAGGAGGAGGCAGATGACAGGGTGCAATGGTGGTCTAAGTTCACTGACAAAAGTAATGGACCTGTCTTAAGAGAGAACACTTAATAATAGTCTCAAACCCTCTCTATTTAAGCTGGTATTTTACTACATACAAATCCTGTTACTTAGACAGTCAAGAAAGTTGACTTTGTTTATCGAATGGTGGTATTACGCCATTGCTGGCTTCTCTGAGTGTATTTGTTCACAAGCTCCCAGGAGCTCTCATGTCTATCCTACCATACTATTTTGTTCACCAGCTCCCAGGAGCTCTCATGTCTAGCCTACCATACTATTTGTTCACCAGCTCCCAGGAGCTCTCATGTCTATCCTACCATACTTGCTCTATACTGCGTAATACTCACCGAATCAGGACGCAGCCGGATGTCCTTACCCCCGGCATTGAGCAGGACTCGCAGGATACTTGTGGCAGTTCCGGTCTGTCTGCTAGCGACCAGGTGGACAGCGGTCTGCTGCTTGTTCTGGAAACAAAAAAGTCTTAAATTTAACATCCTTTCAACTAATTTTTTTTTAGCACTGTGACTTACCACACGTTCGGGCTCTTATGTACTAATGACGCTAATATATTAGGGGTGGGAAAGGATTCATTTAGAAGAACTGTACCCATATTTGCGTGAAGGGAGAGTGGAAAACCATTTATGAGAAACCACTCTCAGTACACCCAACCGGAGTGCGAACCCCGATATTCCCATCACCAGCAGCACGGTATATTGTGAGATCCACGCCCTAGACCATTCAACCACAAAAGAGGGTTCTTTCAGCTACTAAATTGTTGATACACATGTTTCAATAAATTTGCTATAACTTTTTTTTTTCAAATTGTTCATAACGTGCTACTAATATTTTTTTATCAAAAACATTGTTACTAGCATTTTGTTATAGACATGAACCGATATTGATACTAGCCCGACATCTTAGCTCAATTGTTAGCGTGTCTGTCTACTGAACTAAGGGCCCAGGTTCTATTCCCGGCAAGGCCGAAACATTTATCATTGCTGAAATGCGGGTTTACCTTTTCACAGTGATGAATTAACGGCCGGGGACTGACTGCTGTGTGTCTTCCAGATTAAGTGAATTAATAATAAGTCTTGTGCGGATATAATCAGTCGGTTCAGAAAGTGCACGGTAAATACCCCATATAATATAATTAAATAATGTTACAAACATTTTGTTTCTTACAATTGTTGCTGCTATCTCTACGATGTAAATATCGGCCTTTAAAGAGATAACGAGATGAACGTCTCCTTATGAGGAGCCCAATGGCAGCTTTACAACTTCGGTATGAGAGGTAAGTCATATACAATCCACGTACACTCCTTTTAACCTGAAACCTCGATAGATTACACCTCTTTCTTCCAATGCAGTTTATTATATATACAGGCTATTCAAATTCACCTGCGCTTATAGGTTTCGAAGAGGAAGGTAAAATTTAGAGGAAATCTACCCGTATTTGCGCGGCGAGAGAGAGAGAAAGAGAGTGTGGTAAACCAATTAGGGAAAAACACCCTCTGCACATCCGACCCTGTCAACGAGTCAGTCTTACATTTAAACCGCATGCCCTACGATGCGGGTATTACACTATAGCAGGGACTTACACTTGTTTTTTTGGTCCATCATTTGTAAGATCTAGACTCAAGTAACAGAAGAGTTTTTTTTATCCCCAATAAGTAAATAAAGATTAATCAAAACTATAGTTGGGTCAAATTCACTATTTTACGAATTTGAATCTTTATTTAATCTAGGAATCCCGAATCCCTAATCTAGAATTATGATCCAAATCTTGGAAATTAATATATGAACCTCATAGGAAATGGAAATTAATATGATAGTATAGTAAATATAAAATATAAATAATATCCAAATGTTATAATTTATTGTCATATTGGAGTCATTATAAAATGCATTCTTTCAGTTTTGTGTTAAATTAGGGGTCTGGGCTCTGGTTGTTGAGTTTGTACCACAGATATGTTGTAGCTGAACAACAAATGGGCATTATTATAGAGATAAAGTAAATTCCAATTAATAATTTGAAAAACAAAAATATTAATAATTATAATCCGATACTTCCTAAATCCTCGAATCTCAAATATTCTTAAGGATTTGAGGGATCTACGATTCAAGGGTCCTGTCCCTAATTAAAAACCTTATTCCTACTCATGTTTTTTTCAACTACCCAACTAAGGGAGGAAGTTTGTTATTTCATTAAAAATACTTATTTAAGCGAAATACGGTATCTTCCATGTTAGGTTACAAAAATCAATACACATTCAATAAAAACTTTTACAAATTTTCCAAACCACTAAGATACCATTTATTTTCAGCTTAGGCATCTTAAGAGAGAGAATAATCTACTCTGAGCTTACTTACCTTTTTTGTAAAGTCCTCGTCGATGGCTTTGTACATTTTTCTGAGCTTTTTACCTCTCATTTTGGCAGACCTTACGTCGTTATCTTTAGACTTTTTCATAGTTATTAGTTACTTTAAATATTAATTCTGTATTCTTTAGAATTTTAAAAAACCTACACAAATATAGATGACTAAATTCATGATCTAACACCACACACAGTGAAGGTTACTCTGTATTGTGAATGACGATACAGTTTTGAAAAAAAATATGTGTCTTTTTGGGTAGAGCCATTCCCGCCATGTCATGCTTTCCCGTCGATTCAAAAATGACCTAAGTGCATATGTGCAAATGAATAATATATTATGTTTGAAGGATTAAAATTGAATAGAAACATTTATTGTGGCCAAGGATGCCCATGTGAGTTTTCCAAATGGGAGAGGGGGTGAATTAGAGTCCCGTCTGCCGGGGGTGTGGCACCCCACCTCTTAGAGAGAAAATTTCAGAAATTTAACCTTTTGGTAGGGAATTGTAGAGCATCTGAATATAATTATGGGGCAGTTGTATTAGTTTCAAGAAACAATTTTTGCAGAAAATCATTTTATGAAAAATTAACCAAAAAATTAAAATATAGTTTTAGTTGAACCGATTGAAAAGAAACATAATATTTTTCACAAGTTTATTGAATGTAACAAAATGAAAAGGAGACTGTTGAAGAAGGAATGTAAGGACATCTATATTTTATCATTTTTATCTCTGTTAAGTTGGATATTGATGTTTCAACTTTGTTGGTTGCAAATTGCAATCAAATCCCAAATACACCATTTTGATTTTTTCATAAAAATTAACAAAAAAAGAGTAAATATTTCAAAGTGATTAAGGGTTAAGGGGGGGGGGGCTGCAGCCAATTGTTGTGGCTAATAGAAGGCACCTTTAATACATACCCATTTAGTTTAAATTACATGAACGCTTCCAAAATTGTCTCCAAAGTTAAACAAAAATACCATAAGTAAATACAATTTTGAAACCGCTATAAATTGTCAAGTAAACTCGTTCATATTGTGACTAAACCCGTTCTTTCCCCGAGCTAGGGAGGAAATAAAATTGATGTAAGCGCCAGACATCACGATAGCGTATTCAAGTAAAATGGTGGAAAATAATTAAACACACTTAGTGCATTACCCTGATTTTTTTCTAGACATGTCATTAGAGGAACAAACAGCCTAGCATCAGTGCAATATATGAGTAGAAATATACAATAAACATAAGTTTATTTCTTTTTTTTCGAATGAGGTCAGACCTTGATTGATATGTATTTAAAAAAAAGGATGTGGAAAGATTGGCCAGTACTGATTAACCGTTGCCCAGGTGACGCCTGAATGTATTAATTGTACATCCTTTTCCGTGGAGGCTCTTTCCATGTCCTGATGAGATGAGGTGATGGTGATAGTGAGTATGAGGGTGATAGTGAGTATGAGGGTGTGGAACCAATGGAAACACTTAAGGACTCACTAAAACAAATATAATAGCCTTGGCTATTTGATACATAAGGACGTTGCCTACCTGTGACGTCACGCCGGCCAAGATATGATTTCTAATATTAATGAATTTACGTTTTACTCAGCAACTTTTAAAGATATAACGTTGAAATAAAAACCATAAATTCATTAATAATTCTAAAAGTAGATCTACAATGTTACAAAACTATTATCTTTAAGTAGTTTTTTGTAAACGTATTTTTATATAAATCATCTACAGCTTAGGCTATTTGGCTTGGTCATGAAAATGGACTGTATGAATCTTCCTGCCAGGACGTAGTCCGTGGTAGCATATGTCTATCTAGAATAGGAAATAAGAAAAACGTAATATTAAAAAGCTAGTCAATATTTTCAAGGCGCAAATATTGAAGTGAGTGTGTAAACTTGTCAGAGGAAAAGGGAAAGGGTTATCAGAAAATAGACAAGAGCCCGTTCAGGGTGAACTACTCATTTCCTTCCCTTTTATATATATATATATATATCATACATTGGCGAATAAATGTGACAGCGCTTAGACTGCTTAGGTGCGGCAAGTTAAAATGCAACCCGCTTCGCAATATAGCTTTGAAATCTCTTAGTAGGTAAAGTCGTTGGGTCTAAGGTAAGCCTAATTAACCAAACCAAGGTGACCATTGAGGTAATCTCCCTTTTAGGAATAATATCCAAGGTATCAGCAGAGAATCGAACAAGGGACCCCTAGGCTCGTATCCAGGTGTACTAATAAATACACCATGGAACCGGTTATAGGGTAAGGTCGGTTTAATATATTCTCTTCTTTCTATCGATAGATATCAAATTATAGGGAAAAATAATACAAGATTAAAAAAATACGATAATTATTTCACTATTTAAAAGAAAATCTATATCTAGGCCTATACATCGCCATAGAAACCAATATCGTTGGCCATTCAGTCTTAGGCGTTAGGTCAATTATGTTTATATCCACCTCGAATCTAAAAAACAGACTTGAAGCACCTCTAAGCTTGGTGCCATTGAAAACTTGTAGACATGACAACTCTACTTAGTGGAGGGGGTAAGGATGTACTTGACTATTTTGAGTCACAAATAATTTGGAACACTGTAAAGTGTTTGCTGAGATAGCAGATACATATATTTAGTTTTAGGATTCTCAACAGTCCTTCGGACTATCCTGAAACAAACCGCCCTCTTGAAGTTTCCAATCGCTGTCCTCGTGCTCAAAGGACTAATGCCCTACGCTTAGAGAAACTCCCGCTCTTTACCATAACAGGACCCAGGATGACTCTCTCCAGTGTAGGACTAACTCTCGTTCTCTACCATATCAGGGCCCAGGATGACTCCCTCCCCTGTGGAGAGCTACTCACCCCTCCAGTGGCGTACACATCCACCCCCTTCTTCAGCAGTAGCAGCTTGACGATGTCCTCTCTGGAGTACATAGCGCCGATGTGGAGGGCATTGAAGTTGTCCTGAAAGCAGAGAGAGAGCGTGTCGGTCTCATTATCTATACAAATAATTTGCTAGTTACATTAATTAAAGGTAAGTTGACCAAGCATAATTGTTTGGAATAAGTGATTTATTAGAAAAATAAAACAAAACAGTTCATTTGAAAGAAAGTACCGAAAACTGTGTTTATTAAGAACATATTTGTTTTCAATAGTGTTTTATTGTATCAATGAATTGGTACAGTCAAATTTTAATGGAAAGGGCCTTTTATAAAATATTTTTTTTTAGCACCGCGTCTTACTACCCGTTCGGTCTGTACGCCTAGAAAATACAAACATATATTTATACAGGCTAATGTTGATAATATTTTACTATAATTATTATTAGTGTTACTTAATAGGTATTGATAATATCTATCAAAAGTGACAGCTGCAGGTAACACGACTTGACGTATGAATACGGGAAAGTAGATCTAGTGACATATTATATAAGGCTCTTCAAATTAAAATTAGATTGTATAAATATTTCAAGACCACTTTATAAATGATAAAAGTGAACTGTGTCCTACTACCCGTTCTGGCTACCTGCATATTCACACTAATAGAAAATGGAAGGGGTAAAGGTAACATTTAAAAGAAAAGTACCTGCATTTGCACAAGAGAAGAATGGGAAACCATTGATTAAAAAACTGTCAGAGCACCCAACCGGAATTTAATTCCGATCTCCCCGTCAACGGTGAGTGCAGTGTATTTGCAGGAGTGACGCCTTAGACCATTCAGCCATCGATGCGGGTTTTAAACATATTGCTCTGATGTGCGTGGTCACGTTTTAGAATATGTTACAAATTAATTCCTAGCCAAATTGAATATTTAAATGAATCTAATCTACTAAAATGGAGTCCTAAGAAAGAATACATTTTTTTTAAAAGAATAATTACGTTTTAAGTTGCATACCTTACACACAGCGGAATGTAAAAATAGGATCTGAGGTATTACTGTATTTAGATTTTATCCGGCGAGTTATAAAGACAAAAACATTGAAACAAAAAACATAAATTTTTAAATAATTCTAAAAATAGTCTCACACTGTCACATTTTTTTTTGTTGAGCTTATTTATAGTTGATTCTTTGTGTATATATATATATATACACTTAAATAATCTATTAAAATATGCTCTTTAGTTTATTGACGAAAATGTCCAGTGGAAATATTCTTGCCAGGATGTAGATTAAAAATTCGTGGAAGCAAATGTCCATCTAGAATAGGAAACAAGATAAATACCATTTTGAAATGCAAGTAAATTCTGTCCATGGCTCAAACAGTAGGACGAGTGTTTACACTCGTCTGTGGAAGAGGGGGAGTGTTATCGGTAGGTAAATAAGAAGGCCTCGCTGGTTTTAACTACTCTATTTCTTCCCTCGTACATTGGGGGCCCTAGATAGCGCGAGTGTCAAATTAAATTTCAACCCGCCTAGCAAAATGGTTTTGAATTAACTATGTAAGGATCTTGCCATATGGTGTAGTAGTCGGTGCACCTGGCTACGAACCTAGGGGTGCCTTGTTCGATTCCCGGCTGGTATCCTGAGTATTTTTCTCTCATAATAAATTATTCCAACAGAAGCTGAGAGTTGGTAAATTAGGCTTAAGGTAGGTTTAAGACTCACACCGGCTTATACCTCTATATTAATTATCATCAGATGATCTCATAGCAGGTACGTGTCGATAACCTCCATAGGTGTACCTTGGGTAAAACTCTGGGCAGCCAGAGTGGAAAACAGTCCAAATACAGAACTAATTGCTATGTCCTTCCCGGTCAGTAATTTGATACGATAAATAAACTACCTAGTAGGCAACTTTCTTAACATAATGTTTACTAACTGCTTATATTATTATTATTATTATTATTATTATTATTATTATTATTATTATTATTATTATCAGCATTGCGTCTTACTACCCGTTCGGGTTATACGCACTTACGCTAATGTGCAATGGTAGGGTGATTGTGAGATGAAATGGAGGACCTACAGTTTAACGTGGAATCCGAACCACGGT
>CABFWB010000348.1:0-21660 GCA_902151455.1 Timema bartmani | reverse complement strand
ACCCCTAGACCGCCAGGTCACCCAGCTGCGGTCAGTAATGAGGAAGGCAGTTAAGGGAACGTGCATTCAGATAAGCTTGAAAGGTGACAGTTACAAATCATATGTGTAAAAAGAACTACAGTACATCTGACCGATATTTTATCTCCTAGCTTTCTAGTCACTGATAAACCAGACAAGGTGAGACTGACACCTTTATCCACGTGGCCATCCTTACGGGCTAAGGAGAACCGTTCCTATAACTTGCCATAGAACGTCAAGAATATGGAGATTGCTCGTGGGGCAGTTTACTTGGAACTGATAGAATGTTTACGTCGATCCATAGAAATTTGTTATTTGCATTCGGAATACAACTTTTTAAAGCCGATTTGAACAGGAGTCTTGGAAAATTCGTGAGTAAGTTCCAGTGAAAAGGCATGAATGATATTGACGATCAAGTGGCGTGACCAGCACACTTGACATTTTGCCGAACGGAGGTGATGTAATACATTTTAATTTTTCTTTGTAAATCTGTGGGTTCCAAACTGATCGTTTCAACAACCATGTTTATTGATTTTGGTAGTTTACTATGGTTTATAGCTAAGAGCCACACCGGTGGGCACGCAGATTAAATGTCAAGCTCATCTTGTCTAGTTTGCGGAAAGATCAAGATTTTAATCCCGGCTGAGTGTACTTAGTTATTTTAAAAATAGTATCCTACTTTCCCTACATGAATATGCGGGTACATTTAATTTAAATTTTACCTTACTCAATCCTATCACATTAGTTTGGTTAAATTCGTAAAGCCCGCTTCGGTGGTCGAATAGTATAAGGCGTCACTCTCGCAATAGATTAGATTACTGATGACGGAGAGATTGGTGTAATAATCCTGGTCTGGTGAACTGAGGGTGTTTTACACCTTCTCTCTCCACGTGAATGCGGGTACTCTTCGTATAGATCCAACATTCCCTCATTGCTAACACATTAACGTAATTAGTACATAAGCGTATTACCCAAACAGGTGGTGAGATACGGCGAATAGGAATAGGAAGTAAAACGGTTGCACAAAATATTATATTGGCTCTCTACACTTCAATTACCTTCTCACGTTCGTGTTGTCGGGTTTTCCGATTAAAAGGAGTTCAGGGGTCAAATCCCAGCCAACTGTATTAAATGGTTTTACACTTTCCTTTCACGCAAAAGCGGGCATATTTTTCCTAAATTCTGAGTATAGCCCGAACTTCAAACCAGTCGAGGTGCCAAAACAGCTTTGCTTAAATACATCTCACTGAGTCTTACTACCCATCTGGATTAGGCACATTTTATTTACGATATCGGGTAAGGGATTAGGAATATATAATTTAGAGGAAATGTATCCGTATTTGAATTAGGGGAATGAGGTAAACATATAGGGGAAAAAACCTTTGCACATCCGGCTGGAATTCGAACCCTGGATCAGTTTTTTATTGAAGCCATATATTTTCCACTACCGGCTTGTTAGGCCTGTCGTAGCTTCATATGACTTATAATCTAACTTAAGACTAGAACAGACACAACATCAAGTCCCTGACCGTTAATCTATCACTGTGAAAGGGTACACCCACATTTCATCAATGATACATTTTTCGGCCATTCCGAGAATTGAACCCAGGACCCTTAGCTCAGTAGACAGACACAGTACTGACTGAGCTAAGCCAATCAATTATCTAAACTGATAAAAAATACGGCACAGTTTATGTTTTGTGTTTTGTGTAATTCAAAATTATGTAAACACAAAAATAAAACTAATATTATTTGTGTGTTTATATAACTGCGGGCCGGATAGTAACATACAAATATTGCAAAAAAGCAGGGCGGTCGGATATGTCTCGCGGACCGGACGTGGCCCACGAGCCGTGAGTTTAAAACCCTGCGCTAGTGACACTCGGAGAAAAAAAACAAAAACATTCTTCAACTGAAACCCAGAAGTTGTTCGAACTAATGTGACTGCAGCCATGTTTTGAACTGTACAGAGATAAGTATCGTCCAGCCACATTTCACTAAACTAATTCTCACGCGTGGCAATACACCCACACTAGCGGCTACGCATTAGTTTTATTATTAATATTATTATTATTTCAACGCGTCTCACCACTCACCCGGGCTACCCTAATTTAAAAACACTAATCGGGTAGGGAGGAAGATGGTAGAATTTGGAGGAAATTTACCCGAATTTCCTTGTNTGTAGGGAAAGTGAGAAAACATTTAGGATAAAATCTACTAAATGATTCTGGTCCGTATTCGAACCACGTACCTCTCCTTCACACCACCAAACTAGACTAAACGAGTTTAATGTCCAGTCCGCGCGTCCACCGATGCCAATACTTTTATTATCACATTCGACACAATATTTTATTAACGCCTTAATCTTAGTTGTAGGGATGAGGGAGGTATTTTAAAGGAAGTGCACCAGTATTCGCGGGAAAAGAGGATGAGGAAACCATCCTTTGCAGCAATATTACTAAGATACACTGCTTGTTCACTAGTTTATTTGAACTAGAATATTTTTTTACCGCATTAATTGCACCGCAGTTGTGGTCAAGCATCCTAAGGCGTTAAATACACACCGCACGTGGTCATCGTTGACGAGGAGGTCATTGTTCGAGTCCCGGCTGGGTGGACTGGGGGGTGAGAGTTGTTTATCAATTTGGTTTTCCCATCTTTCCTTCCCGCTGATGTGTGTGCACTCCTGTCTTCCTTCTCACGCTTATATTGTGCCTCCTTTGTGTTAAAGAACTTCACTATCGGTGATCTATCAAATCTAAGATAACAGTATTTTCCGAGAGAAAAGAACACAGCACAAACCTGTCACCGGTGAATTGTAAAGACAGGAAAACTGTTATTTTACGAGGCGTGTGAGGTCAAAGTTCACCAGAACTACTTGATGACTCATGAAGTGAATCACTCAGTAAAAAAACACACCACTATAAAGAATAATCTTATGAAACGGATTTTAAGACATAAGAGCTAGATCAAGGGAAGCTGATTACTTGTAACGGCTGGTGAATTACTCGTTGATAAGAAAACCGAAAAACAAAATCACGCGAGTCTATACTACGTAAGGGGCAGTTCCTTTGTTATTTTTTTATCGGTGTTTGAGTTAATTAAAACACTGCTGTGTTATTTAATCCTAGAACCTCCTTTGTATACACCCGCAACGGTGGTTACACGATTTAAAGCGTTAGTCTTGCAATAGAATGGGTTTGACGTTGACTAGAAGGTCAAGGTTCGAATTCTTGGTAAGATGTAGTGGAGATGTTTATCTAAATGGGATCTGTTTCTGGTATTTTCTTCATCGTGGCATCCAGGCTAATCTTTATATAAATTTACCTTCATAATCCTTATCTTCTTATATTAAGTAGTTAATGATCATGTTGTTTTGTTGTGCATTGCGTGTTGGTACCCATCCAAGCTACTCAGATTTAATATCACAAATGGTGTAAAAATGAGGAATGTAAAATTTATAGGAAGTATACATGTATTTGTAAAAAAATTGTTGGAAAACCACGATGGAAAAAACGAGTATCACACTCCACCAAAGAGTATAAATTAAATAATATACACTGTTACAGAAACATATTAAGGAAAATTAACCTCTCTGTTCCCCAAAGAGCATAAAAATCAACTACAGATTTCCAATACCTTCATCTAAAAATATATATTTTCCAATGGCACTTTTTATTATTAATAGTACTACAACTTTACAATGATAAGCTCTTTTGTATCTCAGGTCGTTGCTGAGATATGATCAAAATTGGAAATTTCTGCTTCTGTAAATTATTTTAAAGTTATTTTCACGGTGAAATTGAAAAATTACATTTTGTTTATAATGCTAAACAGTACCTAGATATGGATTTTTAATACAAACCGTTATAACGGATTTTGAGAAAATCGATTTTTTCCCCTTTTTGCCCTTCAGTAAACTACCCTTAATTTTATTTTATTAATTGTAAAAACCCCTTGGGGCAACTTTATGTAAAACCTAGATACCAAGTTTTAGCCCGATTGGTAAAATGGTTTCGGCTCTAGTACGAAATACAGACAGACAGCATCGCTAAAACCACTTTTTCGAGTTCAATGGGTCATCAGTCAGTTATCAGTATATTGCTCTCAAATTATGTTTTAGTTAGTAAAACGAGTATATTCCCAAAAATTAGTCATCGACACTTAAGAACGTTTCATCATAGAAGGCCCAACTCACCTCCCGGCTCGAATCTCCGTTTGTGTGTGTGCGTGAAGTATGGGAGTAAAAGGTAAAAGAAAACACCCACGATATGACAGAAATGGGTGCAGTGCATTCGTATTTGAATAATTACTCGAAAGTTTCCACGGTGACGATGGGGGACAAAGCGATAAAGTTTCTTGTTAATTACTACAAGATGTCCCTGTTATGACAGAGTGAAGATTTGTGCACAGTATTTATCTGTGACGACATTATAAAATGGTGAAAAGCGGCCTTTTCAATGCAGTTTTTATCAAAATATAATTTAATATTTCAACAATGTTCAGTATTAGGATTATATTAACTCTTTATCGCCATTAATGATCCGCGTGCAGTAGTGTTAGTGTAAGTTTACGATTTTTAGCCGACTGTATCACAGAGTTTATTGGCATGTGATGCACGATCTTAAATACAAAACTAGAATTAAAAATGTAAAAGATGCCTTGAAGTGTGACCAAATTACATCTAAATATCAAGTTTGATCAAAGTCCACCCATCCGTTTCGGGTAGCCCCAGGGACATACTGAATTGTTAATATACAGTTTTCAGAGTTCGGGGTACATTAAACATCAAGATTAATTGCAATTTAGAGTACAAATATATTCATGATTACAAATACTTTCTTTATATGAGAAATTAAAGACCAACTATCTTTTTCATATTTATATTAAAAAGCTTCATTGTAACTAAATTACTAAAGCTGTACACAGTAAAATGAATTAGTGCCTAATGACTTGGAAATGTATAGTAATACAGTGTTTTATATATATATATCAGCTAATGGAAGTAATGTATGGATAGTTTATTGTTATAGCCCACTTTTTCTAATGGTTTGCACATTCATCTTTACGATGCTAGTGTAGAGTACAACCGCTAGGGGCGTGGTGGCTCATTTAGTGTATATGGCTCTTAATACGGGGCCAAACGGTCCCTGTAAGATAGAATATCTTATGTGCAGTAAAGCAGCGAATATATCACAGTCCATGTGGGCCCGGGAAACATGTACCGTGGGGGAGTAGAGATTAGGAAGATATAATTTAGAGAAAAAATACACTCGGGATTCAAACTCAGCCCTTTACGCAAATGTTTCGCCAGAAAAAAAAAGATGCATTTTGTTTACTAGTGCGTTTAATTTTTAAAAAAATTACGTTTCTTCTCAAGTTTTTAAAATTAATCTTTTTAATAATATTATGAAATATTATTTAAATTGAAAAATTGCATCTGGACACGGGAATCAAACTTGAGACCTTTGGCTTAGTACGTCAATGCTCGAACCAATGGGCTAGTCAGGAATCGTCCCATGATCAGGGTCATTCTTCACTCGTATTTTAAGGCAGAGTTTATCCAAAGGTCCTGGGTTCTATTCCCGTGTCCACGTGTCATATTTTAATTTAAAGAATCTGATATTTAGATGCGGCTATAACTGCAGCTAACAAGTACAATAGCTTTTCTATTTAATCCATCATAATATTATCATGGAAGCTTGTTTTTATTTTTATATTTTGGGGGTTCTTATTCTGCTTGAATAAAATCTTCTGATAAAAGACAGTAAACCAAGCTATGACGCAAAGTTTGATGTGAATTGTATTGCCTATCTGAGTTATCCGTGGGCTGAGACGGGCTGTCAATTCAGTGCAGTAGAGTTCCGATCATCCGACCGTTGATTATCCAACATTCCGTTTTATCCTACGTACTATTGGCGTGACCTCGCCACAAGGAAGAGAAGCAACTCTGAGAAACCAACTTCAATCACCCATTTTTTTAAATAGGGACTTTTGTATCTGGCATAACAACACAGTATATATTTTAAAAGTTGCATTTAATATATTTAATTTGGGAGGCTCTCACACAGCCCCCCATAGAGTAGTGTATCCGCACGTAACTCTGGCGAAACGCGACAATCCGTCTGTTGGATTCCGAAACCACACGGTGTGACCAATTGGTCGGTACGTGTTGGAACTTGCCCCCGTGCTCGTCCTTCAGGGTGCGTCAGACCATACTAATGAGATGTGTGATTGATTTAAATTCCTATTTTCTGCTTACATTAATAAAATAATAGTTTTATACTATGTAGTAATTACTACTAATCTTTATTTCATATCTATTCGGCACTTACATTTAATTTTGATTTGTTTCGTTCAAGTCCCTCTCCTGGGTGCCGTATTATCTGACATTTCGGTTATTCGAGCACCTGTTGGTCCTGTTTAGGCCGGATAACTGATACCGTACTGTATTTGTGTTTAAAGTCTTCCATCCCATTTTTAAAATTCCTTACTGTCCTGAGTTTGTTTTGTAGTTGATGAGCCGGCGTTCTGGAAGGTGCGCGTTTAGTTCCCAAACACTGTAGTGGAGATAAGCCTCTCTGCGTTGTCTTGTCACGTGATGCTTTTAACGGGATTTGATCAAAGAGGTCGATACTCTTTGTTTGTTCTTGACTTGTTGTTCAATCATCTCTTTTACTTCCCCTTCACCAAAACACGATACGTCTTGTTTCACTCTATTTCCCCAAACTCTCGGCCAGGAGAGAGAATTGGGGCTTTGAATAGTGATGTGATGTTTTTACTCTCATACAGAGAGCGTTTTGTAATCGAGAACACTTACGATACCGAGATTATGATGGCTATTGGCGTTTTATGTGCCCTTGAACAAAATAAAGTGGGTCTTACAATTACTTTTGTCTCCATATTTGTCTGTCTATCATATATATTCATATATACACATTATATATATATATATAAGTAGCAACTCCAGTCTATAAAACTGAGATTGACTGCCATAGGGCCCGTTTGGCCGACCACATGACACCCTTTATCTGCAAATGTTGGAACAATTACTGCTAACGGTGGCAGCCACTCGATCTGTATAGCTCACTTGTGGGCATTGACGCACTAAGCCAAAAGTCCCTTGTTCGATTACCGTATCCAGGTTTTAATTTTCATCATCTCTTAGAAATAAAAATTAGCCATAAAATGTTAAATTACGTTGAGATATATATTAAAAATTGCGCTTAAGAGCTACATCACTCGTAACCCAGTTTGTGTAAAGATTATCCAGTACTAATGTACAGTTGTCCAGGGAACACCCGGATGTACTAATCGTACATCCTTTCCGTGGAGGCTCTTTCCATGTCTCGATGAGATGATGGTGATAGTGAGTATGATGGTGATAGTGAGTATGAGGGTGTGGAACCAGTGGAAACACTTAAACCTAACATAAGCTTAATTAACCAAACCCTGGTGACTTTTGAGGTAATTCCCCTTTCGGGAAAAATACCCAAGGTACCAGATAGGAATCGAAACCTGGACCCTAAGACTTGTAGCTAAGTGAACTGACCACTACACAACGGGGCCGGCTACGTTTAGATAAGTAATTTTGTTATATTATTATTAGCACCGCGTCTTACTACCCGTTCGGGTTGTACGCACTTACGCTAATGTGCAATGGAAGGGTGACTGTGAGATGAAATGGAGGACCTACAGTTTAACGTGGGATCCGAACCACGGTGGAGGTCTGGCATTCCACACATTCACAAGTTGTGATTAATACACGTCTTGTCAGAGGTGAAGGAAGGGTTTGGCAATCAGATAAATCTGTGTTGGGACAGAGGAGTGAACCCTGGACCCCCAGCACAGAAGTCTGCCACCTTACCCCTGTACCGCCAGGTCACCAATATTGCTGTAGCTTTTTATTTAGGTAGTTGTGTAGAGCTCATGCAAAGTTCCACCAGCGCAAGGCACATAAATTAACGAATTAAAGCAATCTACCCACGGGCCACGCCACTACTCTACCTAATATTTTGTTCGAGTGCGAAGATTAGGTTCCCCCTCCCTCAATCCCCAGGCAGTTTTAAGTGATTAATCGTTAAATATATAACTTGTAACCGGTCAGGAGTTTACTTTGAATAATGGCAGGAACTACTTTTCATCAGCGTTGCGGCATCCTTTTATTTTTTGTAGCAATGCGGCCACTCCCTTGCGCCATTATGCACCATTTTAAAATTTTCGCATCAGTCCTAAAACAATTTTTTTTTGCAAAGGGAGAAACATTTATTCCTTGAGTTCATAGAATAAATTAACGTATCGTGAGAGTTTATTTCTGAATGCAAAATTTAGTTCAGTTCCACAACACTAGAAATAAATATTTTTTAAAACATTATATTACTTTATAATAGTTTTGTTTGCATATTATAATCAATAGCTTATGTAAAAATTGTTAAACAAACTTAATAGCCAGATCCCACGCCATTAATTTACCAATTACTGCACTATAACAAAACACGTTAACATAATTTTAAATATTATTTCTGTTTTCTATAACGACTTAAGAATTAACGTAGTAGAATAAACCTTATGTTTACCTTCTTTTCTAAGATTTGTATTTGAGATTTGTAAACAAAATGAATTTCTGGTTTCAAGATTCAGATTCTTTAAATGTCCAATTAAAATCTATTTACAATTTATGCCATATCCTTATTGAGTACACCAGCTCATATGAAATATGTTTCTCTGAGAAAAAAATGTTGGTTTTAATTAAAACTTAATTTAAGCTTCACCTAATTTAATTTGTACATAAATAATTAGTTTATAATGTTAAAGAGAATTATGCTTTAAAATAAACAAAATAGTCAATTAATATTACTATAAATCACTCTATTTAGTTAAGGATTCATTTTATGCTTTCCACGTCTTAATAACCATCGCTAAAGGATTTGGGATGAGTGAGATATAATTTAGAAGAAGTATATCCACATTTTTCTTTGCTGGGATTCGATCCCCAACCTCATCACTCAGATAAGATGTTACTGACACCTTTATCCACGTGTTCCACCCATGGCAGGTTTAAAACTATTAATTAAATAGATCACACAAAAGAGGTAATGAAATCTATAGGGTAATTAACAGCGATAAATAACAATTGTAAAAATGTTCTTGATTTATTTGTGTGAAGGTGATATGCAGGGATAGATAAGGAATAGTGTGAAGTAAAATTTATATAATTATTATTATTTAAGGACATTTAATTTAATCTCTACAGTTAACTAAATACAACTTCTTTAATCCGAAATAATTGGGATATAAGCTTGTTCAGACTAGCCAGATTAAGTGGGTTGAATGCGGGGGGGGGAGAGAAAGTATCTCCACAAACTTTAAATCACAGTTGAATGAGTTTAATAAAATTTACATTCATTTGACCGATGTGTAGCACGTAATTTTTTTTGGGTAGCTTTACATTTACAATAAATATATTTTTACAGTACTGTATGGTTATTTTTAGTTACAGGAAAACATATTGTGTGAAATACAACATGTGAATATTAAGCATTTATTATCATTGTTTATTAAAATTGGGTCTGGCTTACCATGAATTTAGGACTACCGGAGTTTCGTCTAGCAAGGGTTTACTCTATTATTATTATTATTATTGTTATTGTTCAACCACCGTTACCTTGTTAGAGTACGTTACCTTGTTAGAGTACGTTACCTTGTTAGAGTACGTCACCTTGTTAGAGTACGTCACCTTGTTAGAGTACGTTACCTTGTTAGAGTACGTTACCTTGTTAGAGACCGTTACCTTGTTAGAGTACGTTACCTTGTTAGAGTACGTTACCTTGTTAGAGTACGTTACCTTGTTAGAGTACGTTACCTTGTTAGAGTACGTTACCTTGTTAGAGTACGTTACCTTGTTAGAGTACGTTACCTTGTTAGAGTACGTTACCTTGTTAGAGTACGTTACCTTGTTAGAGTACGTTACCTTGTTAGAGTACGTTACCTTGTTAGAGTACGTTACCTTGTTAGAGTACGTTACCTTGTTAGAGTACGTTACCTTGTTAGAGTACGTTACCTTGTTAGAGTACGTTACCTTGTTAGAGTACGTTACCTTGTTAGAGTACGTTACCTTGTTAGAGTACGTTACCTTGTTAGAGTACGTTACCTTGTTAGAGTACGTTACCTTGTTAGAGTACGTTACCTTGTTAGAGTACGTTACCTTGTTAGAGTACGTTACCTTGTTAGAGTACGTTACCTTGTTAGAGTACGTTACCTTGTTAGAGTACGTTACCTTGTTAGAGTACGTTACCTTGTTAGAGTACGTTACCTTGTTAGAGTACGTTACCTTGTTAGAGTATTTTGCTACCACACCGTAATGTGCATAATTATCAGTTTATTAAATGAATATGTAAATACATAGTACATAATTATGACATGGCTTTCAACAAGAAGAGGTTAATGCTGACCAGAAAGTTGAGTTTGGAACTGAGTAAGAAACTGATGAAATGATACATTTGGAGCATCGAACTGTATGGAGCAGAAACTTGGACTCTTAGGAAGATGGAAAATAAATACTTGGCAAGCTTTGAAATGTGGTGCTGGAGAAGACTTTATAAAATCAAGTTGACATTACAGGGAGACAAATGAACAAGTCCTAAGAATAGTGGGTGGGAAGAGAACCATTTTGGATGTGATTCTTTGGTACAAAGAAAACTGGACACATCCTTAGGAGGAACTTTCTTCTGAACGACGTCATAGAAGGAAAGGTTGAGGGAAAGAGGAGCTTAGGAAGGAAGAGGATTCAAATAGTAGATGATTCTAAGGAAAGAAGAGAATTCTGGGAGCTGAAGGTAGGAGGCAGGGGACAAGGCGAATTGGTGGTCTAAGTTCACTGACAAAAGGAATGGACCTGTCGTAAGACAGAACACCCAATGATGATAATAATAGTACACAATTATTACATATGAATGTGTTTGTTTGAGTAAATATGTGTGTGCTTATATAGTTGTTATTATTTATATAGTTTTACTTTCTTTATTTATTTATATTTTAATGTGCCCATAGATGTACTCAATAATGTAAAGATCTAACTCACTTCTCTCGTATTAGACGAGATGGCTGAAAACGTGGAGATCAGGGTCCGATCCTGGTCGTGTTCACTGAGAGGGGTTTCCCCTACATGGTTTTCTACTCTCCCTCCAAGAAAATGCGGGTTCACTTCCTTTATATTAAACCTTCATAATCCCTAACATTAGTGTAGTTAGTACATAGGCCTATAACCCGAACGGGTAGTAAGACACGGTGCTAAAAACATAACAAAATAATGTAAATACCTGTGTGTTTAGTATTCAAATATATTTTTTCTGTAAACACATTCAAAACTAAGCCTTAATTATTTTTTAACACCGAGTCTTACTACCCGTGCGGCTTGGACGCTAATATACTAATTACGCTAATAGTTTTAGGGATTAGGGAGTTCATATATGTATATGAAGTGAACCAGCATTTTCGTGGAGGGAAAGTGGAAAATATTTTTGTAGAAACCACCCTCAGTACACCCGACCGAGATTCGAACCTCAATCTCCCCATCATCGGCAGTCTAGTCTACTGCAAGAGTAGCGTGTTAGACCAAGCAACCACCGAAGCGGGTTATGTTTTAATTATTGTATTAATATCACCTAGTACATACATAGTAAGTACGTTTATACATTAAAAATAAATGTCTAGGAGAAATAAAGGCATTCTCCCAAGTAAATACATTATTATAATAATTATTATTTGATTGATTCAGACGTTATCGAGCATTGTACTCTGTCTTAATGGCAGGCGATACCCCTTAC
Source organism: Timema bartmani (assembly GCA_902151455.1). Taxonomy (NCBI): domain Eukaryota; kingdom Metazoa; phylum Arthropoda; class Insecta; order Phasmatodea; family Timematidae; genus Timema; species Timema bartmani. The sequence goes on along the minus strand of CABFWB010000348.1, from coordinate 9,817 downwards.
AGTTATGTGTTTTGTAATACGTCTCTCTTTGATTCCATCGCAATTTTCAGGAACAGCCCCTGTTGCATGTCAATATTCCATTATTCCCCAGAACGTACATACTTATCGCCTCTTCTAAATGGAACCAAACATATTATAACACTTTATTTCGTTCGTACTAAGTGCATTGCAATACGGAGATTCTTGTCGTCCGTAAAGAAGGGTTTCAGCGAAATAAACCAATATCGATTTCAAAATAATTTTACGTTTGAAAGTTTTTTTTTTATTAAGTTGATGTTTGAACTCATATGACTGATAGTATAAATATGTCATCTGGCACTATTACTATGAATTGATTTATATAGAGATAAAGGGATGATTTATTTGAGGTTTGTTTTTATTAAAAAGTAAGCGTGGGGAGTATTTAATGGATATCATACACATACGAGCTGTAGATCAGTTTAACCTTTTACATGACGGTGCGTTTGACCTGAAAACGTAACCTTCACCGAATTTGTTTTTAGATATAAATCAGTATTAGAATTTCATTCTACCATCGAATCAGACGTCAGGTCATTTGATATGCAGCCATGGGCGTGCCTGGCTGGGGACAGGCCCCCCTCCATTATTTGTACTTTATAAGTAAGCCCCCCTTCCCCCCACAAAATAAAATAAAACTGACTAATGTGTTTGGATATTCCCGCTTCGGTGGCCGCATGGTCTGACGCGCTACTCTCGTGTCAGTCTAGAAGACCGATGACACGGAGATTGAGGTTCGAATCTCGGCCTGGTGTACTGACGGTGGTTTTCCCAAAATGTCTTTCACTCTCCCTTCACGCAAATGCGGGTACATTTCCTCTAAATATAATCTTCCTAATCCCTAAAACCTTTAATGTAATTAGAACATACGTTTGTAACTATATTAGATAATAAGACGTGGGGCCAAAAAAAAAAGTAACACTTCAAAGGAAAATTCATTGCTAGATTAAAATATCTTTTAATTAAAACGTACTTGTTAGACAATATAATTAGTCACGTGGCTGTGTCACACACATAATTATGTTTTGGACAAAATCAGAATTTATGATTTTTTTTTTTCAAAACACGATTATAATAGCATTTTATTAAAGAGGAAACAAGGCTTTGGGTGAAGTTAATTTTCACTTGGGCAAAGCGTTAATTATTTAACGTTAAATGAAAAATTATCTTGTAAATAGGCCTGTGCCAATATTTTTTTGCAAATATCGAAAATATTATTGAGATAAACGTTGGACCCGTTTGAATTTGGGATGCAAGGAGAATATTGAATTAAATGTGTCTAATCGTCTGAAAAACATTGAACACCTACCATTCTCAGGGAATTTCGGAGTGACTCAGGAAGTTTTTTTGAATACACAACTTTTTTTAAAAAACGTAATAAAATTGTTTTGCTAATATCGTTGCAGATAATTATTATAAAACATAAAAAAAATCATTTAAATTTATCTCCCTTCCCTTAGATTTTTACTAAATCTATCACATCTTAAATATTATCTTAGTTCTGTTCCCCCTTTAATGTTCTCTATATTTAATACACCTTAAATCTCTATTTCCCTGTTAGGTTGTTTTCTGTCTGGGGCATTAATATAAATGGCTGAACTAGGCAAGTACTCCCATCACTAGCCTTCCTTAAGCATTGAAAGGCAACTATAAGAAATTTAGTTATTAGTCAATTTCATGAAAAGCTAATATAATATAATATAATATAATTCAAATATAAATTATAATAGCGTGTATATTTTTTAAATCTCCATAGAAAGTTATTTAAACGTTCTGCTATTGATATTTACGATTAGGATAGCAAAATCACTTAGATTGTATGCTTTTTAAGGATAACATTTTCTTAATAGCATAAACGTACTATAAGTAAAAAATTAAATCTTAGGTAAAAACTCAACTCTATATAAAAATAGATACTGCTTTTGTAGTATAGTGGTCAGGGTTTCTGGATACAGATCCACAGGTCCCGGATTCGATCTCCAGCGCTTCTAGATTTTACTGGGACAGGGTCAACTCAGCCTCGTAAGGACAATTGAGGAGCTACTTGAATAAAGAAGTATCGGCTCCAGTCTAGAAAACTGAGACTAATGGCTGGACAGTTCGTTGTGTGTTGACCACATGACACCGTAGACGTTGGTACTAACTTCGCCAGCAAACGACGTCCGCTTAGTCGGTATGGCTCGATTTCAAGCTGACGCCACGGAGTGTTAAAATCAAAGCAAAAAGGGTTCTTTTTTTAGTACCCCATATTAGTACCTGTTCGGTTTATACACTTACGTTTTAATTACGCTAATGGTTTTAGTGATTGCAAAGATTAAATTTAGAGGAAATGTAACCATATTTGCGTGGAGGGAGAGTGGGAAACCCATTTTGGGAAAACCACCCTCAGTACAGCCGACCGAGATTCAAACCCTGACCTCCCCATCATTGACAGTCTAGCCCACTGAGAGAGTAGCGCATTAGATCACGTGACCACCGAAGTGGGTCATTTGTTTTAGTATATCATTCTAATCAAAACATATTATGATATAGTGATATAAACGGCCCAAAAAATTGTTTTAAATATATTTTATTTCACTCCCTTGGTTACTTTATTTGATAATTATATTTTTAACACAGCTACTTTTTAATTATACTAATATTCCAGATAAGACTATAGGATTTTTTAACCCTGAAAAATTATGAACATCGCCTTAAAAACACAGATTTCTTATGGACTTTATTTTCATCATTGATTAGACATCCTGTTAATGTTCAACTGGAGAGGAGAATTTTGAACATAAATCTAGATATTTAATGGATAGTATTAGATTAGGCTCCATTTATTTTAGTTAATTAGACCCGCTTCGGTAGCCGGATGGTCAAAGGTGTCATACTCGCAATAGACTGTCCTGCTGAAGACGGGGGGATCGGTGTTCGAATCTCGGTTGGGTCTGTTGAAGCTGGCTTTTACTAATAAGTTTACCCACTCTCCTTTCATGCAAATGCGGATATATTACCTCTAAAATGCTTCCTTCCTCATCCCTACTCAATTATATTAATTACCATAGTCATATATGGGTATAAAAACTTAATTAGTGAGGGGCAAAATAATAATAATGCGCGACCCCCTCCCCTTTGGGAAGTCTGGCATGGCCATGTCTGCAGCTGTAACTATGTATATATATTATCAAAACCTATAAAATAGCATTAATAATATATTAAAGTATTAACATCAATTTTGACCTATGTTTTTATTTCTGAAAATTTCTTCCAGCCAAAATCCTATTAGATTTACCAGTCTTTGCAGTTTCAGTATTCATCTTTTTACATTTTGCCCACCGATGTGGGTTGCTGTTAATTAATCAAATACTACAGGGCTATCAAAGACCAGCAAGATTTTGATTTTTGAAAACAATTATTTGCAACACGATTAGAAATAATTTAGTTTTTTATTTTAATTTTGAAGGCATAAATTATAATAAATAGTACGACACAATCGTAAATAATTTTTCATGCAGTTTTGAAACTAGAATTTTTATTTGAAAAATCTTTTTTCATTTAACTACTCTTAAATAGTTTTTTCTGACAAGCAAACATTATCTTATCTATTATATGAAACACTATTAAGCTATAAATTTGAACAAAATAATATACATTTTGCCAGTTTTAAAAAATTTCAAAAAATAAGTCATTAGCATTTTTCGCCACTAAAACTAGTATGCCATTTGTTGTGTACGTACATCTATTTTAAACAAAATTATTATAGTAATTTTTGAAAATTTTAGAATTTTAAGAAATAAGTTATTAGTAAGCCACTAGAACTAGAAATAAATTTTCAATTTCACTTCAAGGAATGATCATTTAGCATCGAAATATTAAGTATGAACGAAATACACGAAGGAAATCTTTTCGGCTGTAGACAAAGACGTACGTATGTACTGTACATAACTGTAGAACCCACATTGTTTGTGTTAGGGGACACACAAAACGTCAAGATACTTTTACTACTACAATTTTATTCTTTCTTCATATGAGAAAGTAAAAAAACTCTAACAATTTAAATTATTTACTTAATCCTTCAAATAACATACTAATTGAATTAATCATTTCCCTTTCCCTTCTTTAAAGACAGCTCTAATGCACATTGATCATATACAAGGAAGTCCACACATGGCACATGAGGAAAGTCAAGAAAGAACATCCGGTTAATTAAAGTTAATATAAATACAATAAAACATCCTGAATGTGTAATACGCTATTCATGTAAGGCTAAAGATCAAACCAAAGCTTCTCAATGGCGTATCATTAGTAATAATGATTTTAATCCGTGTCTCCCGCTGTGACGTCATGTGCATAAAAGAACAAAAGAGCAACTCAGAGCGCGCCTGCTCTGATTAATAGCCGTACAGAAGGAGTCGAGATCTAAAAAGAAACGTAAAATCAACCTTCATTAATAATGCCGGGAAATTTGCTTGTTCAAGTTGACGTCAACTTTACACCAAAGACTATACATATTTAACTACACCTTAGAAGCAACATTTCTTTTAACACCACGTCTTAATAACAATTCGGGTTATACGGCTATGTAATAATTACGCTAATGGATTTAGGGATCGGGAAAGTTACATTTAAAGGAAGTGACCCCGAATTTACGTGGAAGGAGAGTGAAAAACAATTTTGGGAAAACCACACTCAGTACAGCCGACCGAGATTCGAACCTTGATCTCCCCATCATAGTAATGCCTTAGACTATGCCACCACCGAAGTGGGTAATATTTATTTTAATTAGGTCACTTACTCTAGCCTTGATGCCAAATTTTAAAGTTTGGTACATAGTTAGGAAAGGCAAAGAAAATAAACTTTTCCATACATCTAGGAAACTTTGACTTTCTTTTCTCTTTCCCCATATTTTAGAACGTCATTTTTATTTTCTCTCGATTCCTCGGAGAAAAGAGGTATGGTGATCGTAAAAAATAATAATAATCAAATTCAAGATATTAATGTATGACAACGTTTTATGACTCCCTGAACCAGCAAACGTGGGTTTCATGATGTCATTTGTCCGTCCCTTTGTAGTTCTGTATCTCGGTCTGAAGCTGAAATAATTCTATCGGTCCGGATAAATCTTGGTAGCAAGGATTTATTAAGGTTTGTTGGAGATCTTGGAAATGTTGTGTTGGAGAAGACTTGAGAAGATCAGGTGGACAGACAGGGAGACAAATGAACAAGTCCTAAGAAGAGTGGGTGAGAAGAGAACCATTTTGGATGTGATTCTTGGGTGCAAAGAAAACTGGATTGGACACATCCTTAGGAGGAACTGCCTTCTGTACGACGTTATAGAAGGAAAGGTTGAGGGAAAGAGGAGCTTAGGAAGGAGGAGGATTCAAATATTAGATGAGTTGAAGGAAAGAAGAAAATTCTGAGAGCTGAACAAGGAGGCAGAGGACAGGACTCTTTGGTGGTCTAAGTGCATTGACAAAATAATGGACCTGTCGTAAGACAGAACACCTAATAATAATAATTTCAATTTCCATTTCCTTTATTATAGTGCTGGCCAACAGTCGTAATATCTATATCAGGCCAGCACTGAAAAGTACACAAGTACCTTACAAATATAAATATTTACACGAGAAAATAAGATAAGCAATAAAATAATTTTATATATTGTTGAATAGTTCCGAAAAAAGTTATTAATAATGATAAAAATAAAAAATAACAATAATAACAAATGACTAAATAATAGTTACAAGCAGTAACAATATGCAAAAAATAAATTAGAATATTGTAAATTTAAATATTATAGTTATAATAATAATAATAATAATAATAATAATAATAATAATAATAATAATAATAATAATAAACCAAGGATTTTAATAAGGTTCCCCTGAGGAATTTTTTGAATTGGCTATCTAACTTTAAAATTAATAGTAGTTGAAGGGAAAAAGTGAAATAAAGCAATTATCTCAAAATTGACTCTTAATATTCTAATTAAAATTCATATTTAAACACGGTTCAAAAAATGAATTTGAGGGTACTTAACAAATGTGTACATTTTCAATTCTGACCATATTATCTTTGCCGCTATTTGAGGTAAGAAATAACTTATCATTTCAATGCTATAGTATTCTTATATTATGAAACCTTTATTTGAAATAATATTTTATAAAATAAATATTTTTGGACTATACGCAAATATATGTTTTTAAGTACAGCTTTAAGAAATGGGATGTTGAAAAGGCACAGCACATATATTATGTTTCTGTAACAGTGTGTATTATTTATTGTATGTTCTTTGGATAAATGCTATGTTTATTTCCTCCCATTATATTTCTATAACAATGTGTATTATTTTGTTTCACTTATAAGTATAGTTTATAAAAGGAGTGAGAAAGTTTGTGCTTTGGTTCTTAAGACAATAATTGTTTTATTTATGTCAGTCTTGAGGAATATATTCTAACAAATAATGGGATACATTTTTTTTTACATTGACTAAAGTTTGATTTATGAATGAATTCGATAGTTTTGTTTATTTCTTTCCAGTGATTTCCATATTTCTTGTAAGATGCATATATTAATATAAACTGCCGCAATAATAATAATAATTCTATGTCAAAAATTCGAACCCCAGCCTACGTGTCAACAGTAACCTTGGTAAATGCAAGTCTCACGCCTCGGGTGGCTGACCTTGACTCTTGTAGTGCGTGTAGAAAAAACCAATAATCTCTTACTTGCCTCCACCTTCACCACCCACCCCCTTTTACTTCGTCAACCTCTCTTTACTTGTCCTTCGGCAAGATCAGGTAATTAAACTTGATTTGAATATCGACTGCTTTTCTCAGAGGCTACAAAAAAATAAAATTGGTGACCTGGTGGTCTAGGGATAAGGTGTCAGACTTCTATGCTGGGGCTCCGGGGTTCAATCCTTGGTCCCGGCACATATTTATCTGATTGCCAAACCCTTCCTTCACCTCTGACAAGACGTGTATTAATCACAACTTGTGAATGTGTGGAATGCCAGGCCTCCACCGTGGTTCGGATTCCACATTAAACTGTAGGTCCTCCATTTCATCTCACAATCACCCTACCATTGCACATTAGCGTAAGTGCGTATAACCCGAATGGGTAGTATGACGCGGTGCTAAAAAAAACACCTACCGGTAATTTTAAAATAATAATTTTCTTATCTTCGCTCCACACAGGTAGGCTCTGTGAATAAGATGATTCGAATATTATTTATATATACAGGGTGAGTTTTAACTTATGTTACAAAAGTTAGGAGCATATTCCTTACGAATAACTAAAAAGAAAATGTGTAAAGTTTTTCTCTTAAGCCATTCTAAGGGAGCAATGAGCCCTTGAAAATCGTGTACTTAAGACTAAACGACAATTTTATAAAAAATGTATCAAATGATTCGAAGAACAGTAACCGAAGAGAGGTATGTACTTTTATTACTCAGTGTACAGTAGGGTAACTCTACTACAACAACCCTCGTGCAAACATTCGCGTCTTATCATAGCAGATGTTCAAATTGCCGGCCACCAACATCCAAACAGTACCGACATCGTCAGAGTCTGGACTGTCGCACGCTGTGAAACATGCTTGGCGTGTTTCGGACATTGTTCCACGCTGCGACAATTCGGGGCCGAAGGTCGGGTTCGTTGTTCCACGGGTGTGCTGTACCCGGCACTTTTGATGTGGCCCCAAAGAAAGAAATCCAGGGGATTCAGGTCTGGCTCGCGTTCCACGGGTGTGCTGTACCCGGCACTTTTGATGTGGCCCCAAAGAAAGAAATCCAGGGGATTCAGGTCTGGCAAGCGTGCTGGCCATGAAACAGGCCCTTGGTGGCTGCGTGGCAGGGTGAAAGTATTTGATTTTCAAGGGCGCCCATAATAATGGATTAATAGAAAAACTTAACACATTTACTTCTTAGTTATTCATAAGGAATATGCTCCAAGCTTTTGTAACATAAGTTAAAACTCACCCATCTTATGAATCCTCAATAGCCTTATAACAAATTTAAAACATTTAGTTTCGAATAATCACCCAAGTGGTTTAGACAATAAACCAATTACAAGTCAAACTATTTTGTCTTCATTTTGCTGGTTTTTGTTTTACTGTCCGTATAATGATGGAGCTAAACTTTCATTTTGAATGTTCCATTACACGTAGAGTTAATAGTCGAATGTGCCTTACACACGAAGGTCACATTAAAGTGATAAAAACATTTAATCTTTCCCAACATAGCTAATGTTTAAACCTATTTTGATTTTAACAAAAAGCAATTAGGTTTATTTAACTTTGTATTTATTTCTAAGTGAAAAAAAAGTTTAACAAGTCAGATTATTTACCTTTAAGGTAAATTGAAAAAATTTTGAAATATGATATTTCATAATTTTAAAAGTGTTTACAGTATTTAAATTTAATATTATTTATAGGTTTTTTTAAATTTATATTATTGCAGTGGTTTAAAACGTTTGATCCTCTTAGAGATTGACATTACACTTATCTAGAAATGACCTTCGGTGGTCTTGGGGTAAGTAGATCACCTCAGTACTCGACGATAGTGGGCTCAAACCCAGGCGGAGTCAAGGAATGTTTTATTGAACGGTAGAAATCCGTAGCACAACTTCCTTTGGAGGGGAAGTAAAGCCGTCGGTTCTATGTCGATTGTGGTTTGTAAAAGAACCCTGGAAAGTATGCGAAAATATCTTTCCTGGCAAAATTGGCAGCTCCTTTCACTCTCGCTCGTAGAAATTCTCATGTGCTTATATATAACCAGTCGGTTCAAAAAGTGCACGATAAATACTTCAAATAAATACATAAATAAATAAAAATCTTATTTAGAACACTAAATGTTAAGTTTTAATTTTCGACTGAACCGTGATTTGAATTAAGATATCTAATAATTGGCCACTTTTGAGCCAATCTGAGGCTTAAATGAAATACCAAACAAAGTAATTCAAGTAGTTACACTTTCTACAAAAGTGTATTGCGCCTAATATACATTTAAGGTAAGAATAATTTCATACTTAGTTTACCCTTAAAGGAAGGTAGGAAACTTACCTTCGACGTTTCAGCTATGACATAGCTTATGATATCGGGCCATAGTGTAACTGTAATCCGTCAAGGAAAGACTGCTAACCGTTAAGGTAAATGGAGTGTACATCTATGGTACAATTGTCATAGAAAGGGGCTTTTGGAAAATACTAACTTTTTCTTTGCTCTCAAAATTGATAACACTCTACCATTTTATAAATGTTGTTCTATAAGGAAAAAATTGTTTTATTGTTATTTATTAGTTGGTAGATAAAATTAAATTATAAATTAAGCTTAAAACAACACACAACCATAAAAAATAAACAAATATATTTTCTTCTACAAAAAAAGTTTATACAACTTCCGAGAGGGGTATATTTTAGCAAAAGAGGAAAAAATTGCATAAAATTATTTATAAATTACTAATACATTTTTTAGATTATTACGTGTAATTCAATGGTTATTTTTATTTTAGAACCACGTGTTATTATCCGTTCATGCTATTGGCATAATATATACTAATTACACTAATTTGTTAGGGATGAGGAAGATTGAACTTAGTGGAAGTGTATCCGCATTTGCGTGGAGGGACAGTGGAAAACAATTAATAAAAACTATCCACAGTGCATCCAACCTGGACTCGAGCCCCGATCCCCCCCATCATCGGCAATCTGGTCTATTGAGAGAATTACACCTCTATACCATCCTACCACCGAGGTGGGTACTATGGTTACCTCTAGTATACCATCCTACCACCGAGGTGGGTACTATGGTTAC